>VDFB02101976.1:23008-28008 GCA_007258455.2 Sequoia sempervirens | reverse complement strand
ATAGATTATATGTGTGGTTCTATATGTAGAAATTAGTAGAATTATGTTCTCCAAAAACATACAAGCTTCATTGAAAATTTGAGCTACATCACCACAAATAGACAAATTGTTAAAGACCTACTAGAATAATATTGGACAACCACCAAAGTAATTTTACCTCCAATATATTAATGCTTTCATACAATGTTAAACCCTACATATAGATAACTACAATTTCTCCCATGGTAATGGCTAGAGCACCAAAGATACACACAGATAATCAAAACAATAGACCAATAGCATACAAATAACCAACCCTGGCCAAAAAACACTTAAGAATTACAAGTAAAAGATGGTTGGGCCAAGTTGTTGGAGCATGAAAGGAAATCAAAAGCATGCAAGCTCAATGATAAAACTATTGAGCTGTGGAATCAGTCAAAACTATTTGCAAATGTATGTATGCATATGCATTCTATTTTTGATAGGGATACGAAGGGGTGAATAGTACAAAATGTGTATAACAACAAAGATGCATAGAGTGTATATATGCATAACTTCATCAAAGTATGCTTTCCCATATTGCAACATTGAATATTGTCCCTAAATGGGTATACACACAAACAACCAAAGCAATAGGCCAACACTGAAGTACAATTGCTCCTAAGGTAACATGTATGTATATGTTATAGATATATGTACACATATACATATATATACATGAATATGTTGTAAACTCGGGTTGCATTATTTGGGATTAAATATTATAGAGAAATAGGCAAATTGTAAAAAAACTATAAGGAAAACATTGGAGAATGACATACATCTGATTCATGAGTATTATCCTAATAGCTCTAACATCTGTTACATAGACTGCTTGTCTTGTACCAATATTTTTCATAGCAATCTAACTGAAGCAAAGAATGACAAATGTAGTGCATAGTATAGAGTTTTTGTTTAGCTCTTTTATTTGTTTTAAATTTCTCTTTCAAGAATGAAATTTAATCAATACGGGAGAGAATGAAAGAGATAAACAATAAATTAATCATTTATGTAAACTACCCATTGAAAACTTCTTACTGATTCCATGACTCAATAGTTTTATCATTGAGCTCACATGCTTTTGATTTGAATATAGTGGGTGTCTTCTTTGTAGTCTGCTAACAAATAGTTGTAATTGTATAAGAGGAGCTACATTATCTGGCATTCAGTTATATAGAGAAACAAGGAAATTGTAATAGAATTGCTAGTAAAACATACATACATGTGTTTTTCCATATATACATATATAAATAGATGTATAAACATTTATTAGCCCATAGGCTATTTTCTTTATAGTTTCTACTGGGATACTCTTTTATACATGGGTTTTTTGCATAAATAATAAATTTATTGTTAATTTCTTCTTGCTATATGTCTCTATATAAAAAGAGCTACATTATCTACCATTCCGTATTATACAGAAATGGGGGAATTGATGCAGGAGCATCCAGTGGTGTAAGGGCAATCTTGCATCACCCAAAAAAAGAGTTTCATTTCATGTTGGTATTTTCTTAGATGTTTTTTCATTTTTGGATACCCTTTTTGTCATAATGTAATTCACAACTTATGGTTTTGCTTTTCTATTCTTGGGTTGAAAGATATTACAGTTTTAGTCTCCCAGAATTACACCTAAAAACCTTCCAGGTTAGATTTGAGGCACTAAACAGTCCCAAAATAGCCTCAAACTTTCCAAAATTGGCATAGTGGATTTCAAGCACATTCTTGACTTAGAGATCTTTCCAACGGTTCAAATGGTTTGAAAAACAGAGTCCCGGATCAAAATTTATGGCTTTCGGAAGTTGGCACACTTTCTAGAAGATACTAATTCTCAAATGTACTTTTAAAATTTGAATTTCAAGTTGTAATTTTTGGTGCCAGACCACCAAAAACTCAACTTTGAATGTTGTTCTGGCTCCAAACTAAAAGGGAGCTCTATTTATGGGCGGGTTTCTGATTTTTGTGTAGCTTTTTGGGGATGAATTTGCATACTGTGAAAAGGAGTTTTTTTTTTTTGTAATTCTGTAGTTTACATATTTCCAGAACTTGAGGATATCAGATCCTTTGCATGTAAGAAGATCATTTTCAGAATAATAAAATAACATTCTTTTTTTGGTAACCTCATTAGGTGGTATCGAAAGTGAGGTTTCTTTGAGCATGTGGATAGATCATTGTCAATCGCGGAGGCAGTTCACACCAAGACCGTGGTTGTGAGTCGAGGTCAAGATGTCTCCAAGGTGACCACACTCTAGTAGGCATGGTAAGCGTGAGGTGTCAAGGTGGCGTAAATGTCAGGAAGAGATCCACTAGCGCCGAGGGCTCTAAAGCCCTCCGTGAGATGTGATTGATGCATTGCAGGAACAGATGATAAGAGGGTTAAACCCGAGAAGGAGAGAAGAAAGTGAGGATGAAGAAGAGGAGGAAGATTTAGATGTAGAAGAGGAAGAAGAAGCAATTGATCAAGATCAAATGTGGTTGATAAGGGTCATTTCAAAGATTAGGAAAAGACCTATAGGAGAAGTCCCCGCTATTCCTGAAGTTTGAACTTGAAAGAGTTGATTGACCGGATCAATGGAGCTGGAAGAATATTTTGAGTATGAGGAGATAGAGGACCTAGATTGGGTCAAGTTTGCAAAAATGAAGCTGAAGAGCCATGCTAGTATTTGGTGGAAAGAGGTCTAGTTGGAGAGAAATTGAAGAGGAAAAGGAAAGATCACCAGATGGGATCACATGGTGGAGAAACTGAAAAAGTAGTTCATACTAGTGGACTACGATCTAGATCTACTGAAGAAATTGCAAGGGTTGAAGCAAGGAAGCAAATCTGTGAAAGAATACATTAAATATTTTCACAAGATGATCATCAGAATAGGTCATACAGAGGCCAACAAGGAGAAGGTAGCTCGTTATCTTACTGGGTTATGGCCGAGCATTTAGGAGGAGCTAAGCTTGGTTAGAATGACCACCATTGAGGATGTGTACCAGTTTGCTTTGAAAGTTGAAGAGAAGCTGAACAAAATAATTGAAAACAAGAAAAAAGGATGAGGAGGTCAGAGCGAAAAGGGCAGTGGAAGATCTTTTGGAAGCTAAAATGATGATGAGAAGAAAAATGAGGATGTGGGTACCGGTGAAACCAGAAGAATCTACCACCCTCGTGATCAAAACAGGGGTGATCAAAGAGGTAGAGGACGAGGGAGATTTGGACAAGGATCCAGAAGAGGTGGTTTTAGAGGAACGTGTTTCCAGTGTGGTGAAGAAGGACATCGAGCCTATGAATGTCTGCAACATCAAGGAAGGGCAGATAAAAGGCCAAAAGATCATGGAAGGGTTGCACATGCAGATGAGGAGGCTCAATCTGAACATTCAGATGATGCTGAAAGGGGAGAAGCCCTAGTGATTAGAAGAGCACTAGTGACTGAAGATAAGGAACCCGAATGAAGGAAGAATTTGTTCTGCACAAGGTGAAAATGTGAAGGAAAGTTCTATAATGTCATCATTGACAGTGGGAGCATCGATACTCTGGTGTTAGAGGAGATGGTTACAAAGTTGAAGTAGAAAAGGGAAAGGAATCCACATTCGTATCAAATTGTCTGGTTGTAGAAGGACCACAAAGTTCTGGTCAATGAGTAGTTCCTGGGGAAGTTCAAGATTGGGAGCTACCATGATGAGGTACTCCATGATATCATCCCAATGGATGCATGTCACATGTTGTTGGGGAGGCCATGGTAGTTTGGCATGCGAGCTATACATGATGGCCATGCAAACACTTATTCCCTGACGAAGGATGGGGTTCATCATAAGTTGAAACCCTTGAAGGAGGCCAAAGAAAAGATATGCAGGAGTGCTAGAATCTGTTATGTTGATGGAAGAAATCTTTTAGAAGGTATGAAGCATGAGTGTGTGTGCTATGCATTGATTCCTAGAGTGGGTAAGGAGGATAGTGAGAAGGTTCCAGTAGAAATTTTTGGGTTGTTGGATGAGTTTTAGGATATTGTTTCTGATAACGTACCTGAGGGTTTACCACCAGTGAGGAAGATCAGTCATCAGATTGACTTGATCCCTGGAGCCAGATTGCCAAATAAGGCAGCTCACAAAATGGCTCCGAAAGAAAATGAGGAGTTAAACAAACAAGTTTAGGAGTTGATGAGAAAAGGTTTGGATTTGAGAGTCTCAGCCCGTAGCACAATTCGTGAGTTATATCACCAAAGAAGGATGGGGAGTGGGAGATGTGCACACTCCCCGTGCCATAAAAAGATAGAAATCAAGTACAAATTTCCCCTACCAAGGATGGATGACCTGATGGATTGTTTGAGTGGAGCTCAAGACTTCACAAAGATTGATCTGAAGAGTGGATATCACTAGATCCGGATTCGAGAGGGAGATAAATGGAAGACTGCCTTCAAGACCAAAGAGGTATTGTACGAGTGGTTAGTCATGCCTTTGGGCTAACTAATGTAATCGGTAGAACATTCATGCAACTCATGAATGAGGTAATTAAAAGAGTTTCTAGGAAGTTTTTTATTGTGTATTTAGATGATATTTTGATTTTCAATAGGACTTTGGATGAGTATTTGATGCATATTCGAAGAGCCTTTGAGAAGTTAAGAGAGGAGAAATTGTTGATTAATCTAAAGAAGTGTAGTTTTGTGAAGGAGCTAGTGTACTTGGGGTTTGTTGTCTCAGCAGAAGGTCTCAAGATGGACCCAGAGAAGGTGAAGGCTATTCTGGAATGGCCTACCCCAAGAACTGCTACTGAGGTGAGATATTTCCATGGTTTGGATAGTTTTTACAAAAAGTTCATTAGAAACTTCAGTAGTATTTGTGCACCCTTGACTAAAACAATGAGAAGGGATAGAAAAGAGTTCAAGTGGAGCACTAGAGCAACGAAAAGTTTCGAACTGTTGAAATAGAAGGTGATAGAGCAACCTGCTCTAGCCCTCCCAGATTTCAATAAGGTGTTTTAGGTGGATTGTGATGCTAGTGGTTGT
>VDFB02101976.1:0-22908 GCA_007258455.2 Sequoia sempervirens | reverse complement strand
TTTTCACCTTTTTTTTAACAAAAATCAATGTCAACTAATATGCCATGGGTCTTCCCTTTGAGGTATATATTCCTTAGGCAACCTTTTTTGCCTTATGATGTTTTTGCTACCTTATGAAGGTGCCACACATGGAGGATTTAATAACACTTGGATTCCATTTCAGCCTAAAGATGCCACCTATGCCTTTGAATTTTCTTTTACTTTTGAAAGCTTTGACTTCATGTGCTGACCACGACAGTGGTCGATGTATAGAGCATTTGCATTATTATTATTGTAAAACAAATGAATTTAAGCTATAATTATAAACCTTTATTCTTAAATGCAAAAAATGTTAAAAATTTCAACATTCAGTTAGGGGGATTTATGCTTTCAAAAAAAATGGAGGGTATATTGAGTGGATTACTTTCACTTTGGAGACATATGCCATGTATGTAGGGAGTATTTATGCTTCTTATTATGGAATTATAGGAATCTAGGGGTGGTTTTCCATGCCTAGATGTTTGGCATGGTCAAACCCACTTTCCTTACATGTTGGAGTTAGTTTTTGGGGAAAACAAGTGCCTCATTTTTAGGCTATTTTGGTGGATCCAACCCAAAGTGGTTGCTTGCTCCTATTTTGGTGAAACCACTTGGAATTGAGTTATAATTTCATTCTTGTAGCTCAATTTTAGTCAGTTATTTGGAGGCAGATTGAGACTTAGAGATTTTTTGGAGTCCTTTGTCAAATTTCATTTAGACTTTGTAACTCATTTTCATTTTGGACATGAAATATAGTGTAGACCTTGGGTATCATTGAATGAGAAGTGTGATGTTGCAGGTTGTAATCTGTGTCAAGAAAGCAGGTTGCTCTTAGTTGTGAAGTCTCTTTCCACCTAGAAGCTTAAGCAGTAAGACCTCTTTACAAAATACGTATGCAAAACACATAGGAACAATTTGTGCAAGTTGGTTTTCTAGTCACTGTATGCAAGTGTGTGAATTTTGAATTTCAAGTCTAAGTAATATTTTGGTGTATAACCTTAGGAGGTGCTTTTTCATTTTATGTTATCTCTTTACCCTTTTCTTAGCAAGTCAGTAGAGTAGATTAAATTAGGTGATAACAAGAGGGAGTCGGCCTTCTCCATAGGTTGGCCTCTACTTATCAAATCCCACACTTTGAGAGGTCTTCCCATGTTACATTGAGTTGTTGAATTTCACATTCAACAGGGTGCAAAATCATAGTGTTAACAGTAATCAACCACATTTTTTCATGCTTCTCTATAGTTATGTTTCTCATATTGTGGTTTAGAACATAGTCTCTACCAAACATCTATAATTATCCATTCAAATTTCATTTCTTTGTGATCATTACATCTATATTTCTAAGGTTGAGGACCTTAATTTAATCATACATTGTATACTATAATATTGGTTGGACTTTGTAATAATTAGTTAAATATTGTGCCAATTTTTAAGGCTATATATTGAATTTTGTAGAAATAACCAAGATCATTGCAATGAATGTGTGTACTAGGGAGCCATGTAAGATAAAAATGCACATACCCAAGTACAATGAAATCTCTTATAAAGTAGAGAAAGGGATAAACCCAATAGGAACAAACTCCCCCTATAATAGAGAAAATAAGATGAAGTTGACTGGAAATCTAACCCCAAAGATGATGTTGATGAAGTAAACCACACCCCAATAAAAGCTTGTAGATGAATGAACTTCTCAATAAAAGGTTTGGTGAAAATGTTAGCAACATGCTATGAAGACTATAAAAATACTATATTGGTGATATAATTATGAATAAGATGCCAAATATAATGCTTGTGAACATCTATTTTATTTCTTTGTGTTGGACTATATTTTTCATATTTATATGGTGCTTTGATTGTCATAATATATGATTATGGACTGCACAAATGTAATGACAAATTCAATGATATTTCCTTGAAGACAAAGAGCCTAAGTAGCTACATTAACAACTACCTTACACTATACCTTTATATATGATTAAGCAATAACATTTTTTTTTTTTTCTAGGCCAATTGATATGATAAAAAACCAGTGAGAAATTATAACTTGAAATGGATTTTTGATATTGAGTATCACTAGCCCAATCTAAATTTACGTATATCCAAAATAGTAAACCTATATGTCAAATTTCTAGTGAACCCCAAATCTAAGAGTACCCTCAAGTTAGTGAAGGATCCTCTTAGCTACATTCTAGTATAGGTCATGAGTTTCTTACATGAAAATTTAAGCCATGCCTACTACATATGAATGTTGGGATTAATATGAGTCAAATAGATGATATTTCTAAAAAATCTTCAATAGAAGATAACATCAACTAATGGTTTAGTATAGTAAGCCTAGAGCTTGACTCTAGATAGAAAGGGAGTTCAAAATGTCTTACAATTATTCATGTGAAACTGAGTGAGTAGATCAAGAGTGTACATGGATTGTGCAAGGGTAATCCTTGAGTGAAGCTATGAAATATCAATACCAAGGAATTAATGTAATAAACCCAAGTATGTCATGTCAAATATATCCTATATAGTTTACTTCACTATTGCAATAATAGAGAAAGAACTATCAATGATCAAAATATCATCAACATAAAGTACTAGTATCAATAGTGAATCATCTTGCAATAAGAGAAATAACTTAGGATCTAAATGTCATTGAGTGAAACTAAATACAGAAGGAATTAATCAATATTTTTCTACCAAGCTTAAGGGGCATGTTTGAGGCCATAGAAGGATTTATTAACTCTACAAACTAAGGATGAATCTTGAACAAACATTAGTGGGTGTTTCATGTAGATCTCTTCATCAAGTTCATTGTAAAGAAAATCACTCTGTTACATCAAGGTGGTTTTTGTTGCACCAAAAGATCAACCTATTAATTTCCAATACAATTGCCAGATTTATACAAGATCCATAGGAGGCAGTTAATCCATGTCATGAACCCAAGTGTCACATTGCACAAGGAAGACCAAGGGACACACAATCTTGAAACAATCCCTTTAGTGCAGAACATACCAGGTGAATGCATTAAAATGAGGATGGTGATACTATAGAATTTAATCCTCTTCTAATGCTCAAATGAGGATGGTGATACTGTAGAAGATGTTCCAATGGATACCTTGGTTAGCTAGAATGAGATAATTGACTTGGATCAAGATGATGTTGGTAACAAGAAAAGAAAAGGAAAATAAAAAATGAGGCACGAGTGGGAAATGACAAGGAATTTTCAACTTGCTTGGTTGTCAAAGTACCCATTCATTGTACAAGTGGGGAAAGAAAATGATATCAAAATTGTAATAGAATGCATGTGTACGATTTGTAGTTGGAAATTTAGAAGAGACAAGAAGTTACAACTAAAGCTTGACACTATAGAAAAGCATATCAGTAAAGTTTATGAAAAGCAAATCATAGACGGAAAGGAACAATTAGTCGTACGATGGAAATCAAAGGAAGAATGTCTTCATGTTAAGTATGTTGCAGAATATGAAGAGCATAAGCAAACAATGTCAAAGCTTGCTACATGTCAAGGTACACTTGAGGCTTAATTTGGAAAAGCAATGGAAGAAGCAAATTTTAAAAAAAAAATTAGATGAGTGTTGTTTTTCATATTTTTTTTAGAGGGCGTCCTATGACAGACTACCTAGAATATTGTAATTTATTATATTTTTTGGGTGTTCCTTACTTTCCTTTCTCACATTGGTTAGTAAATGCTAGATGGGAATGGGAAAACTGTCTTGCTACAGTGGAAAAGAAATATTTAAAGGAGAAAGTTAAAGATTCAAACTTCATTGCATTATCTTTAGATGAAGTTATTGTGGTAGACAATAATTCTTGGTTTTGTATGCATTTGTATACTGTAAAACAACATGTTCACCAATCTCATCTTATCTATGTTCATAAAATGAAGGATAGTTAAACATCACAAAATCTATTTAAAATATTCAAGAAATCTTTGAATGAAATTGTAGGTATGGATGAGTTGACAATTGCCAAAAAGTTGGTGTGTGTAGGATTTGATGGAGTTGCAATGATGTAAGGTCAGAGGAGCAGTTTTTGCACAAATTTACAAACTACTTGTGCACCATACATACTTGGCATTCACTGCATGTCCCACATAATGAATTTATCATTCAAAATTGTAAGCAAGTTTCCTATAGTATCAAAAGTTGAAAATCTAGTCTGCGAGCTCCACACATACTTCTATCGAAGTCCCAAACATTTCACGAAATTTCAAAATTTTACTGAGGGAATAATGGTAGGAAACAAGATTCTCAAGGATGTCGATACCAGATGGATCTCCCTGCATGGACCAGTGCAATGAGTTCTTTCAAAATATCAATCCTTGATTGAATTAATGTATGAGCATTGTAGCACAGTAGAAAAAGCTCCTGACCTCTTATATAGGTTAAGCGATATAGAGACACTCTTGACTTTAGCTAGTCTTCTCCCTCTGCTAAATGGAATGAAAAATATTGTGAAGAAAGCCCAAGACAGAACTATGTTTCGTAGACCATGACTATGGCATTTGTGACTCAAGTCATCATCCCAGTCCACAACACAAGAGAGCCCAAATTATTTCATGTGGCAGAAAATTACTGATGTGGATAATCCTGATAATTATTTACAGTTTAATGCAAGCGGTAACTTATGTATCTATGTACATGGATATGAGATACCAATGTACCATTGTAACATAGGTAGGCGCTCTAGCAAAGAAGTACCTGTTAAAGATGAAGATTTTAATGATATTAAATGTTAGTAGGCAGTTTAGAGGAAGTGCCGTCTCTTTCAGGGATTCATGAAGATTCCTCGACATGATATGGCATTTGGAGTGCTTGTGTATCCTCAATTTTTAGATAATGAGATGGCCCTAAATATTTTTTTCACTTGATCAAGTAAATATGTGATGTCAGTGGTACCTGGAAAGGAGTGTAACATGTGTCCTACCACAAGACAATAGAAGGAATTTTAAATGAGACAAGCTTAAGGCAATGTGTGTTTTTGTGTGGTGGTGGGAACAATATAATTGCATGAGAATAGAGAGGTTTGATAGGGATCAATAAAAGTTTGGAAAAAGCTTAAGATCAAAGTGAAATAATGATGTGTGAATATTTCAAACTCTGTTGGTTGTAGGCTGATATTAGAGATTGATTGGAGGATGAGAAGGATTTTGAGTTCATTAGCATTTTAGGAAATAAAAGTTAAGAAACAAACTGGGCAAAATTTTGGAAAGGTGGGATGAAGAGACTATGTATAATGTGAAAAGTTTCCCTTTGAAAGAGCACTCACAATGAGGTCCACACATACAAAAAAGAGGTATCGTGTTGTGCAACACTCCAATTCCAAAAACTAGTATTGGTGGCACTGGTGGCACTGGCAGTGGTAGTGGGACAAATGATAGTGACATAATGAATGTTGAATTTGAGATGTAGGCCGAAGAAAATGAAGAGAAGACTCATAATCAAGATGACTCTTACTTTATCTCAAGTTGAATGTCAGTTTGAGGACCTTGACCCCATTTGGGAAATGGAAGTGAATTAGAAGCTTTTAGGTATTTATATTACACTTCATCAATCATATTCCAAACTATATTTGATGATATTTTATATTGTATTCCATGAAATTGTGATATTTTATATTTTATAGTGTATTCCATGGTATTGAACTTGATATGTGATTCTACATCATTTTTAAGGAACAACACTTATCGCACTTCTTATAAATTATGTAATATTGTAGAATTGCACCTAGAGGCAATTCCATATTTCCACATTCTTGCCTCAGCATTTATGACACTCCAAAACATTAATGGAAAAACCCCTTTAGTCGGAATGTCATGATTTTGACTTCAGGAGGACAAGTTTCCCAGCAACAGAAGCCTAACAAAAGTGTTTTCTGAGAATATAGGCTTTGGACAATGCGCAGCGTGCAAACGTCCACGCAATGCGCTAGCATCTTGCCCATTTCTCGAATCTAAAATGTGGAATCTGGAAGGCTAACCCCTATGAGATGTATCCCAAAGGTTAGATTCTGAAAGTAACGACTCTTTGCTACCCTTACAAGCATAAGAACCTCCTTTTTCCTCTCATTTGGAGGTTGGAAGATTGGAAGACATCACTCAAGCTCTTTTTTTGCTTTAGCCATAGCTTTGAGACTTCTCCTTTGATAGTAGTGCATTCACAGGTGAAGCCATGCCAGACTGAGGTCCCTCCAGCAAGAACAGCTCTCAAGCAAGCACTCAGCGGTGCGTCTGCATGCTCCAAAAAGGGCTTTGGCCTGTGGGTAATGCTCTCTCTCTTTTCCTCACTTTCTTTCCACAAGTATTTGTTTACTTTATCGTGGTGTGGTTTCTACTCCTCGAGCGGGTCTTGCTTTCACCACATGCTTATCATGGTGCAGGTTCTACTCCTCGAGCGAGTCTTTCTTTCACCACACACTTTGCTTTCCTTTCCAACTTGGCTGTCCATGGAGGTGGGTACACCAAAATGGGGTCTGACTAAGGCAGACCCCTATACAGCCACCCAACAACTTTCTCCTTGATCTCTTATGTGTAGGTTACGAAAATGGAACTTGGAGTGAATATTTGAACATTCAAGAAAGGGGTAAGCTCTCTCAAAGTATTGTGGTATTTCCCTCAACATTTGGCTTTTTGGTTAGGTTAACAATTCTATTATGTCACTCTTGAGTTTGAGAATATAATTACTTTCTATCCATTGAGTTTTTGAGTTCTTTGTCACTTGGAATGCTAGCACAACTTTTAGATGACAACGCATCGCACTGGCATCCTAGTTCTGCACTGACATTTTTTGGCTGAGAGCTCTCTCTTTTGGGACAAAATACTTCTGATTTCGCTCTCTCAAGATCTTTGACCCTTTCTTCAAGAACATAATTATATCTTTGGTACTTTATCATTTTTTTGTTTTGAGGTGTATAAGGGTAGTTCGTTCCCTAGTGATCTCTCAAGAAAGGAAAGACTTGTGTGCAGTGAATCCATCTTATATCACATTTTGGTGAACTTGACATGAATGTCATAATTTTATTTGTGATGTTGTACATTTTTCATGAAGACTTTTCTGTGGAAAATTTTGATATGCTGGAGGATGCCCTCGATGATTTCTTAGAGAAATTCTCCCCTACTCATAAATCTCCCAAACAAGTCTCTTCTCAAAAGGTTGAGGGATCAGTAAATGTGGTGGTATTCTTAGTGGCTCCCCCGAGCCCTAGGAAACCTGTCATCTACAAAATTCCAGGCCATAGTAATTCATTGGATTTGTATTAAAGGTTCATGAAAGCTATGGATTACACATCTTATAATGTCATTAGGCAAGCATATCCTACAAGGAGTAATAAATAGAACTTGGATCAACAACCTTCTATTCCCACTTCACAACCTACTTCTTTACCACCTTCCCAACCAAGCCTTCCTACAACACCTAAACCTATGATCAAAGTACCAAGTGATTACAATCTTGTCGAGAAACTTTGCGTTACTCCGGCTAAGATCTCACTTTGGGACTTGCTTCAGACCACCTTGGTTTATCAAGAGATGCTTCAGGAGGCCCCGAATGTTAATGCATTGTTGCCTCATATTCATGTGGATTCACCGAATATTACGTTCCACCTACAAGAACTCCTTCCTCTCGATGTGCAGAAGCAAGCAGAGCCTTTAATGATCATAGTTAACATTAATAACATCGGTATTAGGCATACCCTCATTGATACCGGATCGAAACTCAACATTTGTGGCATGGAAATCCTACCTAAAATCAAATTTGATTCGTTTTCTTTGGCAGCTTCCTCTTTATACATCCATGGATTCGATAATGCTAGCCGCCAAGCTCTAGGTACAATAATACTACCTTTGTAGCTAGGCCCCATTACCTTACCCACGTCGGTTTGTGTGATGCCTAGACCTTTACCTTATAATCTCCTCTTAGGGAGACCTTGGATCCAAGCTATGGGTGTAATAACCTCCACTTTACATAATTCTTTGAAATTTGTTGCAAACAATCGAGTAGTCATGGTCAAAGTAGGTCCAGAAGGCATTCGCCTCTATGAACTAGTTGTTGTCGGTCATGTTTCAACCATATCTACCCTCAAAAATTGTATTCCTTCCTTAACTGCTGATGCTACGACGTGTTCATCATCAATACCCTCTATGGAAATCATTCCCAGGGTGAGTGCCAAAACTAAAGAAACACCTAAAGCGGAGGATCTCGATTCTCTCGTATCATCTTCTCAAACAAATTCCTTCCTAGGGGATGATTGGGGTTCCTTGAACTTTTCTGAATTCTTTATTATGGAGTATAAGGTAGAACCCTCTTGCATAGATTTTCCACATGCCCCTAGTACAAAGGTCGACAATATTCCCATGGAGGAGAAGAAGTGCAATCCTATTTAGGAAATAACTCCTTCCCATGCTGAGGAGAACGGTCCACCTCTTACAAAATAAATTAACATTTGTGAATTCAACATGTAAGAGCTGAAGATATTAGCTCACCACCCAAGACCACTTGCAAAAACAATGAAAACCTTCTACAAGAGAGTACAAAAGAATGAGCTTGCTTGATATATATATGTGACAGATGGTGTACTTGGGGGGTATCATGGAATCCTCCATCCTTCCTCACATGATTTCTTTCTTTTCTTTCTTTCCTCTCTTTTGGAGAGGAGTTTTGTCCCAGGGTTTCTCCTTTTCTCAGGTGTGAGAGATTTCTTTGCATTTGTAAATGGGCACGATTAGGCCTTGTTGTCGAGACTCATCTTTAAAAATAATTTTGTTTCAACCTAAATTGCATATGGGGGTAGTGGTGTAATTAATTATTTAATTACACTTGCATGGTTACCCGGGTGTAAGTTACTCTAGAGTGCCGGATTGGCTTTCTGGGAACTTGTCACATCCACAAGCTAATGCATCATTTCTAGGTGATTAGTTTGTTGGTTTGTCATGTCAAAGCGGGATTATGACATTTTTCAACATCATGATCATTGCATCTGTATCCATATCAATATAGAATCTTTGTTGGGCATTCCATAGTTTTTGACGCCTTTGTGGTTGATTATCTTTCATGGAAAGGTTCTTTATTAGAGATTTTGAGCTTAAATGCATGATATAACCGACGAGGAGAAAAGTACCCTATAGAGGCGTTTGATGTTCATGGTGGAACAAGCACTCTGTATTGGATACATACACCTCTAAGTTTACAAACTACTATGGATTGAGATATGAACTAAGCTTCTCAGTAGCTATGGGAAGAAGGGATTCTAGGTTGTGATAGTAGAATTCAAGTCCCATTAATGAAAATCTTAATACGACAGTTACAACTTTAGGGGCTGATTTTATTCTGTTAGAACATCTCAGTTAAATCCTTGGTGGAGTGTTAATATGATTTTAAATTTGAACCATTGAACCTGGAGTCACGAGTTGCTAGAGGAAAAGAACAGAATTGAGAATATTCCTTTGGATATGTTCTTCGACGAAGCTGCAGGGAATTTTTAGATTGCATACTCCTCCCCCCTTATCATCACAAAAGACGTTTCCCATACGGCTTGCATAACCAAGCGTATTTCAGGGAATCTATCCTGAATGTTGATGAGGAGGACCCTATATCTAACACCAGTGATGACATTCCAACACTTGAGCATGAAGACCAAATTTCCCTCATAAAAGGGGATACTGTCAAGGTCTCCATGGATCTCGTATCCCCTAAAAAGGTGATCAAAATCGGAAAGTGTCTTTCTTCAGAAGAAGAAAACGGACGCTCTGATATCTTTTGTTCCCATCCTGATATATTCACTTTGAAATATGAGGATATACCCGGTATTGATGAATCTATAGTGGTTCATAATATCATCCTATGTCCCGATGCTAAGTCGGTTAAGCAAAAAATCCAAAAAATCAATCCTAGAGTGGCCTTAATGGTCAAGACTGAGATAGAGAAACTATTAAAAGCAGGCTTTATCCATCCCATCAATTATTCCCCATGGATTTCAATCATAGTTGCTATTAGTAAACCTAATGGTCACATTCACATATGCATTGATTTCCAAAACCTTAATAAGGCTTCCCTTAAAGATGGTTTTTCATTACCTAATATAGACATGATTGTTGACTCGATTGTAGGCCATGCATTGCTCTCCTTCATGGATGGATTCTTGCACTATAATCAAATTCGTATTAACCTAGATGATCAATACAAGACAACCTTTACTACCCCATGGGGTACTTTTTGTTATGTGGTCATTCCCTTTGGATTAAAGAATGCAAGAGCTACTTACCAAAGGGCGATGACCTTGATATTTTATGACTTCATTCACAAGATTCTAGAGGATTACGTCAATGATATATTAGCCAAATTTGTAACCCATCAGGATCATCCTAAAAACCTTCATTTGATTTTTGAAAGGCTTTGACTCTACAAAATGAGATTAAATTCCCTTAAGTGTGTCTTTGGCATTGATGTCAGCAAGCTTCTGGGGTTCATAGTCTCTCATCATGGGATCAAACTTGACACTAAGAAGATCGAAACTATTGTTAACATGCCTCCACCAAGGAATATTACTGAGTTGCAGAGTTTACAGGGAAAGATTCAGCCAATTCATAGATTCATATCTCAATTGGCCAATCGCACCCTTCCTTTCACTCATTTGTTAAAGAAGGATGTTCACTTCATATGGGATGAGGGATGTCAAAAATCTTTTGAGTTGATCAAATCCTACTTAGCCAAACCTCCGTTATTGATGTCGGCTATGCAAGATAGACCCTTTCTTCTCTACCTAGCTGTGTCACCATATGCTTTAGCAACCCTTTTGGCTCAATATGATGATTCTGGGAGAGAAAGAGTAGTCTACTACATTAGCCATGTCCTTGTTGATTATGAAACTTTTTATTCCTCCATGGAAAGGAAATTCCTTGCTCTTATCTTTTCTACATAGAAGCTGAGGCATTACCTCCTCCATGTTGAAACGTACGTCATAGTAAAAATAGATCTTTTAAGGCATTTATTCTCCAATACCAACCTAGAAGGAAGGTTAGCGAAATGGGTTATGTTGCTTTCTAAGTTCGACATAAAGTTTGTTACTCAGAAATCAATAAAGGGACAAGCAGTTGCAGATCAATTGGAAGATGCTCCCTCATCTCACTCCTTTCTCAGCTTAGATCTGTTTCCTGATGAAAACATATTCTTGATCAATGAGAATCTTGAAAAGAAAATGTACTTTGATGGGTCGAGGTGTCAAACTAGTTTTGGAGTGGGAGTGGTCCCAATATCCCCCGAAGGCAAACCAATCCCCTTGTCCTTTCGATTAAAATTTCCTTGTACTAATAACATCACTGAGTATAGAGCCCTTATAGCTGACTTATGTGCCACGGTAGCACTAAAAATCAGACACCTTCATATCCTAGGCGACTTTGAACTTATAGTGAATCAAATAACGGGAGTTTATCAGGCCAAGCAAAGTAAGTTGTCCCGATATTGGGACCTTTCCTTGTCTTTACTTAGACAACTTTCTTCCTTCATGATATACAATGTCCCTAGGAGAGAAAATAGACATACTGGTGCCATGACAAGTGTCGCTTCCTTGGTACCTTTTGAAGAAGATACAAAAGAATACCACTTTGTGGTCCAAATCCTGCAAACCCCTGCAGTTCCCAAAGAACCTTAAGTAGAATTCCCCATCTGTTTCAATGTGGACTCTAGAGAATGGTTTGCTGATGTCTATAACTATTTAAAAATTGGGAGCTTCCTTGACGATGCAACAAAAAATGACTGCACTCGCGTGAAGAATCTTTTAGTTCACTACGTCATCTTATTAGACATCCTTTATAGAAAATCCTATAATGATTTGCTCCTTTGATGTCTTTCCAAAATAGAGATACCCCTCGCCCTTAAGGAAGCCCATGCAGGCTTTAGGGGCAAAAATTTTGGTGGTAAATCTCTGACATAGAGATTGATACACATGGGCTACTACTGGAAAACAATGGAACGAGATTCCTTTGACTTTGTTAAGAAGTGCCCCCAATTTCAACAACACAGCTGACTCATTCACGTGCCTGCCCAAGAGTTACAAAACCAAACTTCCCCTTGGTCATTCGCTAAATGGGGGTTAGTTATTATCGGAAAGATATCACCTCCCTCTTCCAAAGGACATGCTTTCATCATTAACGACATGGATTACTTCACAAAGTGGGTCAAGGATATTCTGTTCCACTCCACGAATGCTGAAGTTATCTAAAATTTCCTTATGAGTAACATCATTTCTTGATTCGAATTGCCCACTACACTTGTTTCTGACAATGGTGCACCATTCAAGAACAAGGAAGTGAAGCAATTCCTTGAGAAGTTTCATATCCAGCATAGGTTCTCCACACCCTATTATCCTCAATCTAACGGTTAAGAAGAAGCATCAAATAAAACTCTTGAGCTTATTCTCTGAAAGACAGTTAATAAAAATGATAAATACTAGCACATTCAATTGACATATACTCTATGGGCCTATCGCATGAGTGTCAGCATAGCTATAGGGACAACACCCTATCACCTCATGTATGGTGTCAAAGCTATCATTCCCTTAGAATTTGAAATCTCATCTTTACGAGTCTCCCTGAAAGGACTAATTGATAATGAGACCTATTGAGTCAACCACCTACATCAACTAGAGATGCTTGATCAATGTCGTTTACAAGCCCTTGAACATCTTAAAGCTTATCGTTGGTGGTTATCTAGACAATAAAATCAAAGTGTACTCCCTTGAACCTTTAAAATAAGAGATTCTATACTTTATGAGAACCAAAGAAATGTAAATGCACCACCTGACTAGAGAGGTAAATTCAGTCCTAATTGGTTAGGCGCTTACATTGTGATTTTTGTTTATGGCTTAGGTGCCTATGGGTTATCATCTATGGATGGAACACCTTTGAAGGAGCTTGTTAATGCTATGCATCTTCATCGTTACTATGTGTAATTTCCTATGTGTCACCTATGTGGTGCTCTTTCTCTACAAAAAGGAGTAGTAGTATTGCATATGTTGACATTATTCATTAACACATTATGATAATTTTGTGTTATGAGTGACCATGTACGTGTGTTTGTGTGTATTCATCAGATCATCATTGTATTTAAATTAACATGCATCCATGTGTGTTTAATTAAATGATATTAGCATTTGATATAAGCATACATTCACATGAAAATATAACTTTCATAGCATGAACATACAAGAAATAAAAAACATACACATCCAGATAAACAATGCCATGAAACCAAAATTGATGTATCCATATATGTATATATATACACAATGAATGTATCCAATGTCATATACATGTATCAGGCCACTACTAAAAAAATGAGTGGCTACTGAGTATATGTCTATACAAAAGGATCTACAAGTATTTACAAACATGTGTGTATCTCACTACAAAAATGATGTACACAAAAAATGATGATGATCCCTGATCACTGAGGAGCATGGCTCCTAGACCCCTCTGCCTCTGGTGGATGCTCTAGAAGCTGAGGGAAGAGGCTGGATGGCAGTCATCGAGCATGAACAATGAGAGCGTGCTGAAGATAAGGCTGCCCACATCCCTCTAATCTCCCCCTGCAAGGAAGATATCTTCAGCTCCACCTATCGTAGCTGGTCCCATAGTCGTTGAAACTCTATCAGACTCAATTGATGATTTCCCACTGAGACAGCTCTAAAGGGTGTCATGTTCCTACTCAACGGAATCGGACCTCCTCACTATTGTGCCTCACTCAATGAGCATTTTTTGTAGCTCTCCCGATAGCTGGTCACGTTTCCCTCGCACACTCGTCAGCTCTGTTGTTAGTTGAACAACCTCTGCACGCTGCTCCTCATAGGAAGTCCATAGGTGTGCAACTAGCTCAAAGCTGGGGGCATGATGCCCCTCGAACGCCAGCAAAAATTCCTTTAGGACTGACCCTTGAATTTGTATAGCAGGGGCCACCTCTGATATGCACTAAGCTATGAGCCCAATCCATCCCTATGCATCCTCTACAACCACTGAAAAGGAAAAGATATCAGTATCACATGGCATATATATATAAGATACATATATCATCAGACCAAAAATACAAAACATAGAACAAAAAATCGTGTATACCTAGATCCCTCAGCTGCCATGTCGGGTCAGGGTGAGGCTCAGTACTTGGACCTACGTTGCCAGTCTCGATGGCTACTCCTGGTGCCAAAAGTGATGCAGCCACAACAGAAGACAGTGGCACTGAAGATACTAGAGTCACTAGTGGGGGATCTGATCTCCTCCATTGCCAAGGCCTCACTAGTGGCACCTCCTCCTCCTCCTCCCTGGCCTGCTGCCAGCCTCTCCTCCTGTCATATGGTGGCAAGGCTGGTAAGTCCCCCTATGGACTAGGGTCCCCTCTCGGAGCACCCTTTCCGAACACAGGAGCTGGTTGGTGCCTCTTCCACCACCGTGTAAAATATGTGGCTACACCTACATTATCCCCCACAACTAAAGGTGGTAGATCATGATTAGGTTCATCATCATTAGATGGGACTATATCTATAATACTTGGACGAGGGCAGTCCCTGACCCTCGCCGCACTCCTATGGGCCCTGGTATAGGTGGGCACATCTGGTGGTATGGTTTTTGGTCGACCATGTTGTCGCATGACCTAACTCCAATAATAGGGAACAATAATATAGTCTCTATGCCCTATCAAAAAATGGTCTCTCTACAGGTTCCTCAAATACCTGTCATCATCCACCCACCTAAAAATTTGATAGGGAATCCATTGGACCCTATTTGCTTTGAGGGTATCAAACTGTAGCCACCAAAATTGTAGGTCTTTGAACCTCCACTGGCCCATCATATCATACCAATGGGCCATGGGGACCCTATACAGTCAAAGCTAGGGAAAAATGACCAGCCGAGTGCACATGATGTGGGAAAAATCCCACACCTACAAAAGTGTGCACGCTATTAGGCTATGATACTCATAGTGAACATACTAGCCCAGCTCTTGGTATAGGTGCACCAGGATGTTGCACCCCCAGGAAAAAATGGTCCCATGCTCTATCATCTCTCTGATAGTATGGTTGAGGCCCCCATGCAGGTGTGACCCTAGACCATCAATCATTCAAATATATGTGGATGATAACACTGATCTTATCATTTAAATTATAGTTCATTTATTCCATCTTAATAGAGGTATCATTCCTAACTAAAATATACCATAACATAAAGATAAGCGTACCTAAGATAAAACTTCATATAATAAGAAAGAGAAAGACTCATTGATCTACCTATATCCACATACCTACATCTGAAAGGACACATAAATTTATTTCCCTATTACCTAGTTTTAGCCCCATACTTATATTTATTTATTAAGATCATAACCTTTTATTAATGAATAATCGATAAGCAAATTTTCCTCAAAATAACATAACCTAATAATTAAATATAGTTAAATTTTTCTTTTAACTTAGACCAATTTATTCACTTAATAACTAATTCTCCTTCGTAGTAAATGACTTAAATACAAACATTATATAAATACAAAAGCATGTGAAAAATACAACTTAAAGATCAAATGCATCCACTGTGATAGATTGACAATAGAATCAGAGAGATTATGTAAACCTTCAAACTTCCTAATATGTTTCAAAAGTGTGCGGCTGAGACAAGCTGATAATGAAACTAGAGAGATTATTTAAACCTTTACAAGTCTAAAATTTGCAGCTGTGATAAATTACCAAAGATTCCAAGGAGGCTATTTAATTCTGTACAGTGCCTCAACTCTAAATGTTGTAACTGTGACAGGTTTCCAAGTATATTAGAAAGTGAATATTGGAATTTACAGATATCGCCATCTACTTGCATTATAAACATTATTTTCAAGTGCTGCAACTATGATAGATTGACAGTAAAATCAACTAGTTATTTAAACCTTTAAACTTCCTATGAAGATCAGGTGCGATGGCTGAGATAGGTTGGAAATAGATTCAGATAGTTTATTTAGAACTATACATCCTACCAAGTTCAAGTGCATCACTGAGCAGATTGCTGAGGATTCAGGGAGGTTATTTATACTGTTACAATATTTTGTTTTCAAGTGTTACAGTTGTGGTGGATTGTTAACAAAATCAAGGAGATTATTCAAACTTTAAAACTTATTCTAGATGGCGATCTATTTTCTAGAATTCCAGAGACGAATGTTATGACTGCAGGATACACACAAATGTTATATCATGGGCAGAATTTAGAAAACTTTCAAATAAGATATGATTAGCAGGTGCGAGGAAAATCACGAAGCGTCGACAAATTCAAAGCTTTAATTGCATGAAACTTAATAAGGTAATAACTGGAATCAAGAACTTCCCTTAAGGCAAGAATAATGTATGGACATTAAGCTAAAATCAGTAGTAAGGGTTGATAAGTTTCACAAGTAAATCAAATACCCATCACTCGAACTGTTAAGAATTTTGAGGGTAAGGCAGATTCATCAATTTTTAACACACAAATCTTCAAGAACACGAAATTACTGATGAACATCTGAGACACATAACAAAATATAGACGTCGATATAAGATAGAATCATTCCATGTATGAAATCATAGTCAATGGAAATCGGCTACTCCAAGTCACGACAAGCATAAAATAGAGAGTACCAATTTTATCCCCTCAACAAAATCAAAAGGCACAAGAATTTGGATACAACAGAATGCAAAAACGGCGAAGACATAAATAATAAATAAGAAATATTTTGTGAATTAAAATACGCCAAACAATAGTGCCTTTGGAAGTGCTAAGGAAAATTGCTATCGACAGAACTACGTGCAGAGATCAATCATAAAAAAAAACATATGAGCTCGGTAAGAATACTACAAAGGATTCAAAAGGCACAAGAGAATAAAGTTAAGATCTGACCTTAATCGAATTCCCATGAATTACAAACTTCATAGTGATGATGATCGCCAAGTTTACACAGTTCGCCAGATTCCAAGCTTCCCTCCCTGTATCCTCCAGAAATTCTTGTTTATAATTTGTTTCATGGTGTCTTTTCCACTCCCATCGGGGAACCATTCGAATTCTATCACTTATTATAATTTCTTTGATGGTGTCTTTTACACTCCCATCAGCAGACCGTTGCACTTCCATCAGTTATGATTGTATGCCAGCCACTACCCCTATTCATTATTTTATAATTGACTCTTTAATATATGAACCAAATAGATCAACTATTAAATATTTAATAAATATTTAATAATTTAATCTTTCTTTTAGTTATAATAAAATATATTTATTTTAATAAATATTTTCACCTTAATTTATTTAAACTAAATAAATTATTAGTAATATTTATTTAATCAAAGAAATAACAATAAAACAAATTAAAATCAAAAGATACCCTATCTCCCACAATTGAAAATAATACGACAATATCACAGACGGAGGGACACTACATGTGGGCCCTGGTCACCACTCACATACCTAATGCCTTAAGGTTTTAAATCGATGGTCCACATGCAATGTTGAGATTTAATCTCAACTATTCCCTACTCATCCTTTGGGAATAAACTAATGTTTTATGAAAAAAAGTGGAGTTAGCGGGTGAACAACACGTGGATTTATTTTCTCACTTGGAAAAGAAGATGAAGCCAATAGAACGAACAATTCAACATTCCAGCCAATAGAATTTCATTGGCCAAAGGATAGGTGAAAAATGGTGACAAAAATTCAAGCCTTGTTGACTCAATATGAGTCATCAAAAGTGCCATCTCATAAGGAGATCAATGGTTGATATTAAAAATTGAAGATGTGAACATGAGAGCCATTCTACTTCATGTGAGTGAGCAGTAATGGCAGAAAAGACATCCAGAGCTACCCAATCTTGACCTAAATTCATATAAAAGATTGGTTTTTCACATAATTGAAGATTACAAATGAGTTTGAAGCATCTAGGAGATCAAGAAGAGCATTCCAGAGTTCAACGTGGTCAAAATTAGGGTTTCCTTCAAGTGAAAAATCCACAAGTAAAAAAAATGACATTCTCTATGCTTTATCCAAACTATCTTGAATTAGGGTAAATATTCATTGTGTTGTTTAGTTGAATTGATCTGCATGCTTTTTAGTTTCTTTATAGTGGTTTGAAATTGCATATAAGTTGTGAATTTTTGTCAAACCTATTGAATTTTTTTCCTTCGAGTCATGCCCTAGGTGTTGAATAGAAAGGACTAGGTTTTAAACCCCTCTGGGGTCAAAACCCTAGGTTGATTAGAATTCACCTGTCACTAATGGCTCCCAAAACTCAAGTATCAAGTTTTGAAACCGCATCAAGATCCCTTGCCCAAGATATCATTGATCAGTTAAAACCCTCAGCCAACAAAAAAATTGAGGGAATGGCTATGTTCCAAGGTCCTAAGATTAAAGATGGGTTGCTAGACAAGAAACATTTTATCAAGGATGCAGAGTTTTCCTACATTAGATGACAATTATTTTGAAACTAGTTTGGGAACAAAAATTGTGGAGTCCCTATTTGTAACACCTGGAGGTTGGATATGGGGAAGTTGGTCATCCCAAATGTGTACATGGATGTAGACCTATTGAAAAATATAGCTGCAAGGTATGACCCTATTTCTAGAGTGGTTAGGGCATATGATGGTGTTGAAATGGTTCAGATAACCAAGGAAGAGATTGTCGAAGTTTTCAAGTTGCATGAGTGGAGTGAGGACATGATCCCCATTGATCTTGATGTTTTTAGAAAATAATATGAGAATACTAAGGTTATGTTCAAGACAACAATGTTACCCATCCACACTACAAGTACTGGGGTTGGGAAGTCTAAAAAATAGGAACCCTTTCCCATGAAGTACTTTTCCAATTACTTCAAGAAGACAATGTACTCCTTGTACCAAATCATTGGTTTTGATCTGACATTCACAATTCCAAGGGGTTATATGTATATGGTAGCACATTTGCAACATGCAACTTACAGTGTACTTTATGACTATGCCACATACTTGGCAAAAAACATTCATCAAGGTTTGATTGCATTAAAGGAAGGGAAGAATTGGGTCAGATTCTGGTGGTATTCCCTCTTAATGCACATGTTTTTATATAAGGGAGAAAAGAATTTTGGAGAAGATATGACATTAAGGAAATCAGAGGGTGATCTTGAATTTTTAGTCCAGTGTTGGACTCAAATTCTTGATAAAGATAATTTGAAATTTGACTATGTGATGTTTCACAATTTTTTTGCTTCAAAATTGAGAAGGTTCTTGATTCATGATCCACCAAGGATCCCCAAAGAGATACATGATTTTTTGAGGCCCTTAGAGAGGAGGCCTGATTTGAAGATAGCTCATAATTGGGGGGACATCATTCTATACCCCAGCACAACCATTTTTTAGGGTATATGGCACAAATGTGAATCCACATGCATTGCCAAAAGATGTCCCATTGAAGATTGGATCCATTGAGATTATGTGACAATTGGGAGGAGCACAAATGGTGCATTTACCAAAGCAACTAAAGAAATGCTCATTCTTCCCTGAATGGGCAATATTTGTAGACTTTGTAATGGTCAAGGGAGGATGGAAGGACTTGGGAAAGATTCTTGCACCATAAAAATTGAAAACAGTGCACCCAAGGAACCATGACCCTGAGGGATTCATTGTTTCCTTGAAGGAAAAGAATAGGAGTGACTGCTTTGTTCACAATTTTTATTTTCCTAAGGATGTGATCAAGAAAATATTTGATTTGCAACTCCAAGATGAAAGAAAGGCCATGTATCTTTCCTTCAACAAGATGGTGGAAAAGGTTAAAAGATCAAATCCCAACTATGATCCTCTACCCAACATTAAGGGAGAGTTAAACAGAGTCATGTATGTTCTTAAAAATTTTGAGAGCATAGTTGGTGTTTGGGGGAAGAACACACAATCATAGACAAGAGGAAAGAAATGGTAGTAGAAGAAGAACCAACAAGAAAATAGGAGGAAATACCCTCCTACTAGCCACCCCAAAAGGTCAGAGTGTACTCCAAGAAGGAGGCAATAAAGAAACAACAAACACTGCCAATCCATATTTCATTAGAGGGTTCAAGGGAAAATTCTCCTGTGAGGTCAATTCCATCACCTTCCAGATAGGTTCCACATATTGTAATTGATATTGATTCACCTCCAAGAAGTATTTCTCCATCATAGTAGCCACCTTCCAAAAGGAAAATGACTGAGGTAGAAGGGATAGTTGACTACCCTGAGAAAGAAGAAGATGATATCTTGGTAACACCATAAGAGATGCAACAAGGAATGCCTTCTCCCTTAAGGGAGGTTGCATCAAGTATTGTAGAAATCAGTCTTAGACTGAGAAAGGTAGATATAAGTGGTTTGAACAATCCAGATGACTTGAGGCAGGAATCCTACAAGGCATTTATGGAGGATGATTCTTTTATTGATACTAAAGCATTCAAAGATTTTGTGTGGAGAGATAAGGCTCCTGAATATGTAGAGAATGTGGAAAAAGAGAGGATCTTGCATCTAGAACTTCTTAAGGGGATTATTCAAGAAAATATAAGGAAGGAAATGAGGAAGGAATTCCAAGGTATCACAGCTAAAGATGGCAGAGCACTTGTGCAGAAAAGTGGTATATTATTGTTTCCTAAATGGGATATTGTTGATACAGTTGTGCTAGATACAATAAGGAGGCATGAAAGGCCCTTGTTCCAAATAGAGGAAGAGGATAGATTGGTGCTACAAGGGTTATCATTTAGTGAGGAATGGGATGCCTTGTCCCTTTGGTCATTTTCTTTAGGTTCTAGGAAGTCAAGAGTTGTAGAACTAGCTGACTTCAGCGGGAAATTGATTATAAGGAGAGTTTCTAATACTCAAACATTTGAAGTAGCTAAAATGACAATAAACGTTTCTAAATTCACTAAGGCAACAATGGAGAGTGTCATTGATGATAGAAACTTATACAAGGGAAAATATAATGAACTTATTGATGAGTACAATAAGATTCAACAAAGGGTAGTTGAATTGGAAACAGAGCTAGCATTGTTCAAGCAACAAATGGAAACATTGAGGACTCAAGGCCAATCTAGATCAAGTCATGTTGTACCCACTTCTCCAATAGCACATCCTCAATCTCCTCCTCCTCCACCAAAAAATTCCTTGGAAATAATGCCATACAACTTGGGCCAAGAACCACTTGTAGTTGAGGAGCCAAGCACATCAGGTGCAACTCCATCAAATGAGCCCACTAAGGAGCAATTATTTTTGCAAAATGAAGTGTATAAGAAATTGTTTGCACAAGTTAAAGATACAATGTATGAGAATAATTCAAAAATTGTGTATACAGTTTTGGGACACATGAATGAGAAGATTCAAGGTAAATTAAACAATATTCATTCTTATTATTCTTTGATGTTGCACACAATAAAGTTGTCCCAAAGAGATGAGGATTTGGCTACCCCAATAACATATAGATGGATCCCTAGGGTTGATAACTTGAAACTCATAGAATTTGGTTCTTCACATTAGAAGGACAAGTATCCAAAGATTGGCCCAACATACAAACTTATTAATGAGATTAAGGAACAAAGGTTTTATGGGTATGTTTCTCCTTTGGAGGTAAAAATAAGAGAATTGAGGTCAAAGTTTGATGAGACAGAATTGGTATTGTTACCTGATATTCAATACACATATGATGAGGAAAAACCTCTATAGGAATGGAAAGATTAGGTGGATACAACTATTTCTTCTCAAACATCTCTCATATGCGAGAGTTTTGATATTGATCTGTTGAAAAATACTCTTGAGAAGTTGTCCTTCATCATCAGCTTCCTAGAAGATTTTGATAAAGAAGCCAATTCAGTGATGGAAAAATATGCTCCCTATAGAAAGAAGATGGATGAGCTTATTGGATTTAATTGGCCTTCTGACATAGAATATGAATTGTTGAAGAATATATTCATTCATGAATTGGATTTGTAGACACAGTGATGGGGAACACACTCACATGGTCAAGTATAGTACAGGTATGGCCTTAGAAGATGTAATGTATAAAATATATGTTTCTCCCAATTTAAAATATAACAAGTAAGTGCTAACTATTGATGACTTGGACTGGTGTTGGATGCTAATCTAGATTTTAATCCACTTTTTCCCTCCTTTTGGATGCCTTTTGTCATTTTGTTGAAAAGAATAAAGATGTTGCAATAGTTTGAAGACCACTCTCTTCAACAAACTACCTTTTGGAAGGCATGAGAATCTCCACCAATTGAAAGGCAACCTTTGTCTCAATAGAGAATATTATTTTAGTTTTTTCTAACTGTTCCTCATGGAATGTTTTGTCTAGGTTGTCAAATGAAAATGTGACAAGTGTACTTTTGAATCTAAAGCTTGTTTTTCTCCCTTGTTCTTATAAAAAGGAATTCAAGGCCATTTGTGTGGGCCCCTTTTTTAATTCTAGATCTGAAAATGCAAATTAAGAACACAAAGAAAATATATTTTGAGTTTGTATCTTAGGTTTTGAGTCGAGCAAGTATATTTTGTAAATTGTGTGGTTTTCAAGCATTTCTGAATGAAAGATGCAAATATTTTGAGTCTATTGTCTCTCCATCTGTAACATTCCATATGAGTTATTAATGAAAATTTGATCAATGACCCTTTCATTAATTTTCATTATTTTTTTTTGATAAAAGGAAAATCCTATAAATATTTATATATTTATAAAGCTTAAAGGATTACAAAAATTCCAGAATTGTAGTACCGGCATATTATCAAAAAGCCCCATATAATGGCCAATGTGGAAATTTCAACAATCATTATCAAAAGCCCCATAAAATGGCAAATGTGGCATTGAAAAATCTATATCAAAATCAAGCTTTAGTAATTAACATTCATTACATAGTGCGA
>VDFB02101975.1:0-23450 GCA_007258455.2 Sequoia sempervirens | reverse complement strand
TTATGCTTCAGTTCATCATGGATTAAGCGTAATCAATCCAAACTGACAATCCTTGTCTCACACCTTGTTTGATTGATTCCCAGCCCAAGAAAGAAATTCATCTCACCAAACATGGACATCTCAAATTATTTTTGCATTTCATCTACAAACATCTGACACATAGTTTCATTTCCTCCAAAGATAATGTCATCAACATATACAACCATAATCAATATTTTTTCATTTTCAATTTTAAAATACAAATTACTATCTATCATACATTTGTTTAAACCTTGTTGAATCAAGTACCTATATAACCTTGCATACCAAGCTCTAGGAGCTTGCATCAATCCATATAAAGCTTTCTTCAATCTGAAGACCATATCCAATTGATCTGATAACTAAAATTCTTTTTGTTTTTCCATGTAGACATCTTCTTCTAGATCACCATTAAAAAATGCAAACTTAACATCCATTTGATAGACCTTGAAATCTTTATGAGAACCAAAAGCTAAAAAAATCCTAATATCTTGCATTCTTTTCATCAGAGAAAAAGTCTCCTAAAAATATATGCCTTCTACTTGAGAGTAGCCCTTACACGCAAGCCTTTCTTTATTTTTGACCACTTCTCCATTCTCATTCAACTTGTTTTTGAATACCCACTTTGATCCAATTATGTTTTTATCTATCGATGTAGAGACCAATTCCCAGGTTTGATTCTTCTAAATCTACATAAGTTCTTTCATAGCTTCCATCTAATGTTCATCTTTACATGCTTCACTTATGGTCTTTGGTTCAATCTTAGAAAGTAAACATAGATTTATCTCACCAATAGTAGCTTTGCTTCTTGTCAATACTCCTTTTGTCTTATCTCCAATGATCTAAATTTCTAAATTATTTTTCTGCACATATTTAGGCATGTTTAGGGACTCCACCAGAGATTCTTCTTCCTCTTCTTCATTTTTCTTCTCTTGCTCATCCTTTTCCTGTTCTTCCACAACTTCAATCCTTATGCAATCAGGTTCATCATATACATATCTATCAACTTCAATTGAATTCTTCATTGCTTCATCAACCTTGAAATTTGTGCTTTATACAATCTTCCTCAGTCTTTTATTGAAACATTTGTAAGCTTTGATTATAGTAGAATATCTAAGCTGAATAATACCTTCATCACTTCTAGCATTAAACTTCCCTAAATTTTCTTCATCCTGTATGATATAAAATTTGCTTCCAAATACCTTGAAATGCTCAACACTAGGAATTCATCCACACCATAGCTCATAGGGGGTCTTAGTACTGTTCGTTCTTGATTGAATTTGATTGAACACATAAATAGTAGTATGAATAGCTTCTCTCCAATAAAATTTTAGGAAACCAACTTCAGTCATCATTGATCTAACAACTTCTTGACTTTTCTTATTCTTCTTTTTAACAACTCCATTCTATTGAGGAGTTCTCAAAGCAGAATTAACTAAATTTTTATTCCATGAACTTCACAAAACATATTAAACTCATGGGAGGTGAATTCACCACCTCTGTTAGACCTTAATCATTTTATTCTCAAATTTACTTCATTCTCAACCATAGCTTTGAATGTCCTAAATCTATCTAATGCATCAGATTTCTCTCTAAGAAACATAACCAATGTATAACTAGAGTAATCATCAATCAAAAGTATAAACTACTTTTCACCTTGTAGACTTCTTACTCTTGTAGGACCATAGAGATTTGTATGAATTAAATCTAGTAGTCTGACAATAGATTGTTCCTTTGATATGATGTGTCTTGCATGCTTCCCAAACTAGAAATTCTTGCAAATAACATTAATAGGCTTTGTAATCTTTGGTAAATCTCTCACAGCTTGCACTATACTAATCCTCGCTAGGTTATCAAAATTCATATGGCACATTATTTGATGCCACAACCAGCTATCATTAATCTAAGTCATAAAGCAACATCCATCAACACCCTTAAGTTGATATGTATTTCCTTTAGACTTCTTTCCTATAGAAAGCACTATTCTAAATCCTTTCTTGATTTCAAATATCTCATCTTTAAATACAAGATCACATCCTTTGCTACACATCTTTCCAACACTCAAGAGATTATTCCTTAAGCCCTTAACATAGTAGACATCATCAGTATTATGCTTGGCATCAAAACTTGCTGAACCTATCCCACATATCTTAGCACCAATATCATCTCCAAACATAACTAAGCCTCCATAACATTTTTCAAGTTTAAAAAACTTACTCTTATCACCGGTCATGTGATGTGAACAACCACTGTCAACAACCCAATAGTTATTTTCCTGTTTAACATGTATGGTAGAAATTATAGTACATCTTTGTATTTTTCTTTCTCTAAAAGCTATTCTTTCAATTGTCTTTTATAATTAGCAGAAGTAGATTCATATTTTAAATCCAAGAAAAAGAATTCATTGTCAATAGGATCTCCATAATCAAATTCCTCATCAGAAATACTAGCATCCTCCACATAATATGCTCTATTGATCTTCTTACCTTTGTTTTCTTTCTCAAATATTTGTTTGTTCCTCTTAGCTCTTTCCAAACACCTCAAAGCATTGTGACCTATTCCTCTGCAACTAAATTATTTAAAGGGTAACATACCTTCATACTTGTTAGAGCCCTTCCTCATTCTTCTCACAAAATTAGCTTCTAATTCATCAAGATTCTCTTCATCTAGATCTTCAGCTCTTGTAGCCTTGAAAGCAGATTCTGATTTGGATCCATTTCTCAAAATTTTCTTTCTCATTTCATAAGATGTCAGAGTTCCCAATAGCTAACATTTAGTGTAGGTCTTGTGGTATATATGTTCTTCAATATCAGATAACTTTTCACTGTATGCATCAAGGAGAATTCTAAGAATCTTCTTTATAATTTTGGATTCAGCTTGTAGCACCAAGTCCTCACATTCCACCTACCACTTCGTCTACTCTCTGTACATAGGATTTAATGTTCTCATCTTCAGATATATGCAGGAGCTCAAACTGTCTTTCCAAATTCTAAAACTTTGCTTCTTTGACTCTTTCATCTCCTTCGTGCGTCTTTTCTAAAGAATCCTAGACTTCTTTAGCAATCTTTAGATTTTGAACTTTAATCAACTTAGAGTGTGCAAGACTATTCTTCAAAATTAACTTTTCCTTATTGTTTGCTTCACGTGCCTTGATTTCATCAGCTGTACTTGGACCATTAGCAGGAGGAGTGTAAGGAGTTGTGTAGGATTTCTCCACATCATATCCAAAATACTCTAGGTATTCTCCCATCAATATTTTTGAGATAGCATAATTAGTTCCAACAAACTTTTGATACTCAAAAGTGATCTTTCCTTCCATACTAAACCTTCCTTAAGCGATTAAGCTTCTCTCCAAGGAACTAAGCTCTGATACCAATTGTTGAACAAGAAAACAAAGAGTGGTGGGTGAATTAGTTGTGACAAATTTTAACCTTTACAAACTTCCATAAAAAAATTTATCAATCACAAATCTTTACTCTGCTAAAATGATTAAACATTAAATGCAAAGGAATAAACTAAAAAAACATCACACATACATAGTAACACTAGATTTATGTGAAAAACCCAATAAGGAAAAAACCACAATGAGAATTGGCTCATAATATAAAGAATATTAAAACCAATTACAAAGGCTGGCTGCCAAAAATACTCTCTATTGGGATCAGGACTCACCATCCAACAAGGGTTAACCACCTAGAGGTCTCATTGCCACATAGATACAAAGAATATAGAAGAGATATGTTACACAAAGAAGAAAATCCCAATGCAATAGATATTTCCACCATGATTCACTCAACCACTTGCATACATGTAAGAATGATAGAGTACACCTTTAGATCACTACATTTGGAAAATCATCAATTAGGCTTCACAGTGATTTTCCAAAGTCATATCATATACACATAGAATCACATCTATTTCACATCTATCTTGATCTATTTCTTTGCATACCTTTCACCGCTATCTCATCCCATATTTATACCATATTCAACTTTGAAATATATCCAAAGTTGACCATACATCATTCAAATTCAAATTTGGTCATCGCTAAAGCATTCTAGGGTGGAATTAGAATGAGGGTGACCTAGAAACATTTTTGATGAAGACCCAAATATGTCCCAACATTCTTCACAATCTTCAAAAGTAGTGTTTAACACAAGGTCAACCAAATTAGTTTAAAAGACATAGAACAATTAAGCACACAAAACCATTAACATGATCCATTCTTCCTAGACAAAAAAATCATCCTCAACATGACCATAACAACTTAAATCTAGAATTACAAGTCATAAGATTCATCCAAGAAGAAATATGAAGCAATTGCATTTCTCCCAGACCTTAGCTAGAAACCCTAAAAAAGTACAGTTCACAACTAGTGAACATAACTTGAATTGTGCAAGGATCTAGAAGCCAAAAATTTGGATATAGTAGCTTTCAACAACCATGATCAACATATTTGAATGAAATGAACATAGGAGAAAATCCTAGAGAAAATCCCAGAGCAACCATTGAATACCTACAACCTTTCCATTATAGTTTCCTCAATATCTTTGACATAGAAAACCAATAACTTGCAACAATGACATCAATGACAACAAAAACCAGTTGACATTAATGACAACACCTTAATTCTTGCAATAAATCATTACTATAACTTATAGTTCTAGATTTTGTAAGGGGAAATTATTGATTCACTAGCAGTGATTGGTTTCCACACACCATTTAATCACATTCATTTAGTGGCTCATGATATTTTTTGTTTGATATATTTTTTTTTGGCGCCTCTATGCTTCTAGCTAGTGAGATTCTATGGAGAACTCAATGATTTGTTGGTATCTCCCTAATATTAATCAAAATTTCCATATGGTGGGTGCCCTCGATGGTAATATTAATTTTCATTTGTCTCTTAGACCAAACAAAAATGTTCTCCCTAGAAATATTTTCATATAGAAATAATAAAGTAGCACAAATGATGTATTTCTATTGATCCCAACCTATTAACCTTATAGTAGTATGAGATATTAGATAAATAAAGAAGAAAAAGAAAATAATTTTATATATAATTCCCCATGAGTTATTATATCCTTCATGTAATGTAACAAAAATACTAAATATTTTTTAGGGAATGATTCCCTCAATAGCTTACTAACCATCTAGTCTATAGATCTTGATCTTTTCGAGGAATAATTAATGTAATAGTGATATTTTGGCCTCAATGCTAACAAATTACCAAGCTTAAACATGTCACATTTTTAACATTTAACATCCTAAGAGTACAATAAGAAGAAAATACTACATTTATGGAAAATATCAATTAATATTTATAAAATTTTATGGGGAGAATAAATTTATTGTTAATAAAGGTTTGAAAAGAAGATAGAGCTTTATACGTAAATATGACTACCTTGATCCATGTATGTATATTTTGTATGTAAACAAAAGGAAAATAATAATTTTTAAACCTTAAGTTATCAGTCAAAGACTAAAAAAGTTTCCCCATTTTTCTGTTGATAGAAGCTATTGTTCTAGAGTATAGTTGATATAATTTATGAAGGTGTCCCATTTGTCTAGTTTATAATAGGACCCTTGGGTTAAAATTTACATTTATGTTTGTTAATGACTAAAAATTGCATAGGATGACATGGTAGTTTGATGATGATTTGAAAAGTAGATCATTACCCATGTGGAATGAATTACAAAATATTTCAATATTATACAATTGATGATAATTTTGTTTCCTCTTCTAGGCTCTTATCCATCTTATTTAGCCTCTAAACTATGTTCTACCTATACTTTCATAACACTAAGAACCTTTTGTAGAACTTCAAGTAAAGGTTTTCTCTTTGATACTATAGAGTTGCTTGAGTAACCCACCTTAAGTTCTAGGGTCACTTGAGTGACTTTCCTTGAAAAAAGAGGTGACATTGACCCCTAAAATAAGTGACCCTATTATGTTTGGGAGATGCATAATTAATTCATTCATGACTATTTTCCACCATTTTTTCCCTCATAATTAAGAGTTGATTCTTTTCTCAATTGATCCATCTCTTTCCTTGAATCACTAGTAGCTCTTCATTCATCTATCCATTAACTTCTACCAATTACTTCTATAGGGTTGACAAACTTCAAACCTATAAATATTAATGTTTCTTTGGGAATATAGGAAGTTTATTTTTATAGATTTTATCAAGATTCTTAATATAAATTTTGTATTCCTTATTACCAATGAGATGAGAAAAAATATCCATAAAGCAACCAATGAGATAGGCCAAGTGGAAGGTGAGTAAATGTTTCAATTTGTGAGGTTTCATGGTAAAATATTAGGATCATCTTGTTTAGAAGCCAAATGGGTTCTTACATTTCAAAGTTGGTTAAGTTACAAGTTGAATTTAATGAGTTCATAGTCATTGCCAAGTTTTAACTTAGTCTAGCTAATTACGAAATTTTATTCCTCTACAAAATTTTATCTAGTTGTCTTTTATTTTCCCACAATCCAGTTATCTATCATATCACTATAATGTGGACCCATCCACCTCGATTTTCTACAGTGAATTAAAGGTGTAGTTGATGATGGTCCTCATGTCATTGCAAATGAAGGCCAAGTCCCCACAAGGACTTGATGAAGTATGAAATTTGATTAAGTATGGAGAATGTGTTAAATTGGTGTCCAACTTCTCACATGTTTCAATGTTGATGGGTTTTCCACCGAAAATTATTTGTGACCAATATTCTACATTTAAAAGAATTTTTCACCATTTGAAACTAGATTACAATTTGAATTCTAATTGAGTATCCTAAAAAGTAGTCAAGTTTATAATTAATAGTATTATTACAATATTATTTCAGGGTATGTGCAAGATCATGATGGGTATGTGTAGGGTATGTAGCTGACGACTTTTTTTACCCAAAATTGATGAAACGAAAAGGGTTTTTAAAGGAGATTCTCAACTTTCCACCAATATAAATTATGCTTTACTTTGAATTTAATAAATTATAATTATTATTTTTCTATTTGAATTACAACTAAAGTCCTAATCGATAGGTTGATTGAAAAACATCTATAGCTTTCAAACGATATCACATTTTTTGAATTTGAAACATGCATCACATTCTATGCTTCATATAATATAGGATTAAAAAAAGAAAAATTGTATTTCTTGAAGGTTTGACCAAGTTAAGGTGGTTAGACATAAGAATTTTTATATTTTTTAAAATTTGTAATAAAAAATTCATAATTAATTATTTACTTGGAAAAAAATTACAAAAAAATATGCATCACATCAGGAGATGAGTCCTCTACTTATATCTAAAATATTATAAAAAAATATTATCATTTTATTGTGGTTAGGGTGGTCAGATAGACACCTACTTTATTTTTTCCCTTAAAATTAAGTACTATTGTATTGAAATTTCAAATTTTCACCAAATAGATTTTTTCTTTTTAAATAAGCCTAGCTTAGAAAATACATCTCAATTTGATACACAAATTCTATTTTACATATTTTTAAAAATAATATAGATAACTTATTCAAATTCTTTTACTTCAAGTTTCTTAACTCTAATTTTTTCTAAATTTTTTGCCACTTAAGGGCCTATTTTTTGCATGATGATCTTGTGCATAGCCTTCAGTCAAGCACTATGTTAGCAATGCATCACATTTATGAGTAATATTGTTCATTTTTTTGTAATCATTTTTTTTGTGAGTACTAACACTTGTAGGACATTCAATCAAACCATTTTTCCTTACATGAGATGTGTATCACGAATTCAGTCCATCATGGAGCTCAAATAAAAATTTGTAGGTTACCGTATTTGTTAATTTATCACCCGTTTCATACATTTTTCCTTTGCTTGATTGAGGATAAGCACTCTTTACATCATCATAGTTGTTGTGGAGGTAGGAAAACCAAAATAGGTTTCAACTTAAGTGAGCCCTTATATAGGACAACAATGTCTCTTCTTTCTTGTGTGCTTGTGACATATCTAAAGAAAATTTGGAAGGAGATTCAAGTTCTAATGAAAAGATCAAGAATTCAAGCATCCTATTTCAAAAAAAATAGGCAAGGTGAATTATTTATTAACACACAAAGTTTCAAATTTTGAAACCTAGAATGAAGAACCTACAGAGTGTAACCTATTGAGATCTATTTAGAGATCTGAAAAAGAAGCATTTCTAGTCTAGGCTTCCCACATCCCTAACTCATTAGTTTCTATCCAAATTTAAATGCAATGTTCCTCTAACCTTTCACACTAATTTTTTTATAATTTTTCTTGTGCTTCACTTCTATAGTTTTTTATAATTCTATCAATTCAATGTAGGTGCATCATTAGCCTAGTTCACTACTACATCACACACATCACTTCTAAACTAGATCCAACCCAACTACCACAAAATGGTACCAAACCCCTAATCAACCATTTTGTCTCTTCCATTGAGGATAGTAGTCAAGTGGTATTTTATGATCACTTTTTTGTCCCTAAATGTTAGATGGGCTAAGGTGTGATTTAGACCCTAGATAACCTTTTCCCCATCTCATTTTGGTGAAATTGATAGTTTTTACATTTGTTAATCTTCTAAAATCACATCACTTTTGTTTTAAAATCTAAGTGCAATCTTTGGTTGTCTTCATTAGTGAGGGAGCATACAAATTTTAGGAAAGATATTGGAAAAATGTAAAAATTTGTATATTATTTGTCATTTCGAAAGTTCAAAATGTATTATTTTTTACATTTTCAAGATAAATTTAGTTACTTTCAACATTTTAAATTCTAGAAATTATCAGTGGATATATCACATTTCTTTAAAAACACAAAATTGAATTCATGTGTGTGCTTCACATAGATAAATTAGGTTTTTGCGCACCTTCTAGAATTTGTTTTGCTTCCAGACCTTGACCTGTGTAACTTTTAACTCTCAAACAATGAAATTAATTCTCAAATTTTTAAATTGTTACAAAATTACACCTCTAGTCTAGGGAACCTTACCCTTGTCCAAATAGTTTTTGTTTAAATTTTAGTCATAGTTTTGTCTCTATCACCCTTATCTAGTTCTATTTCATGTATCTAAAATTTGTTTCAATTTTCGTCAATGTTATCTATGTTTCTCTTCAATATATGAGCACTCAAGTATCCTAAAAATAATACAAAGTTAATGAGTTTCATAGCCTAGTGTCCCATATCTAATACCCCTACGAGACATAGTTATAGACTTATTACTTTAAATTTTGTAATTACATCCATTATTGAGCATGAGTCCCATAACTCTTTCACCCATGGAGTTACATTGACACAATCCAACTTTAATTCTCTTCCTACTCTGACATTACCTATTTCCTCTTCATTACCTAATGTTCATGTGGACTTGGAGGCTGATGTTTTTCATGTCCTTGAAGATAAGCTCAAAAAATTGGACAAAGATTTAGAGAGCCTTCAAAAATACTTAAGCACTAGATCATTGACAATTTAATAGTTCCCTTAGTGAATAACCTTAGGAAACTAATCAATGACTCACAAGGAATAGAAATGTTGCATAGTCTAGCTCATATAGTAGATGTGAATATCCCTACATTACATAGTTATGATCAAGCTCTTAAAAATTCTCAAAACAAAAGGAAGGCTAGTTTCTTCTCTAACAACAATACCTTTTATTCCTACTTTCCCTGCTCCATTTGTCACATCCACTATGAAATATAGAAATTGAATTAAATCTAGCTTAGGCTTCTCTTGTGATAATTAATATGTCTTTGTCCCTTCATCCACCATACCTCCATTCACCTCACCGCTTATTAACCTCTAAAACAAAACCTTCCAACCATTAAAATCATGTCACAAAATGATCGGATAATAAACCATATTTTTCAAAACATGTCTTTGCTTTAATATTAAATTGAAAATATGAATCAAAACCAAATCAATTCAAACCCACCCACATATCTCACACATACCCCATTGTTATATTTTTATCCTAAATACACCCATTCCACAAAACATTGAGATACCTTGCTTCAAAAAATACACTAGCAAAGAAGATCCCAACAACCATATGTCCGCCTTGACCACCTTATGAAGTGACTTCATATTTTAAGATGCTCTCCTAGGAAAAATACTTCTCAGATCATTGAAATATATGGCCTTTGAATGGTTTTTATCATTTCCAAATAACTCAATTACCTCATTTACACAAGTTATTAATGATTTCCTTCAACAATTTCAAGAGAACATTGGATCTCAAGTCACACTAACTAACTTAGTCCATTGTAGTTAAGGACCTAAGGAGAAAGTAACTATTTTTATATTAGTATATCAATCTCTTTATTCAAAAATCTCTTATAATCTTCCAGGTTTTGAAATTCAAAGTCTGTTCATTAGAAAATTACAATCTAACATTAAAGATAAACTAATATTGATGAAATATCCCTCTTTCACACATTTTTAAATGGCTCTTCATGATAATTAGATTCTGGTTAGCCAATATGAAGGTTAATATTCATTAGCTCATAATGATCAATTTGAAGTTGTGCCTCAAAATTGAAAGGAAGTTGGGTAAGCGGAAGTAGCTTCCTACACTAATCTAAGTAGGGGAGAGTTGCAAAATTTTCTCTTAAAACCTTTAACAGTTACAAAATTAGAAGATACACATTCAAAACTTAAACAACATAAACAAACAATGTAAACCATAACATAGTTTTTACACGGGAAAACCCTTTCGGGTAAAAAACCACACTCCAAATTACACAACTAATATTGTATTAGTAGCAACATAATATTTAAATTACAATATCAAAGCAATTATCAAGATTCTTCATACTACATTGAGAATCTAGATAAATTTTAGTAGCATAATGGTATGTAAGAAAATTTCAACCTGTCATTTCCAAAGTGTACTAACACTGCAAGCATTTATAATGCTAAAACATGAAGCAAGGTGACAAAAACTTTCCAAAACCAATTCCAACACCCAAGGTGTGAACATGAGTCTATTATGACATGTTGTCATAGTCAAGACTCATTAATTAGGCAATCTTCCAAAATCAACACCCGCCTCCCCAAAATTAGCCTCCACTTGAAATGAAAGGCACCACTACACATGTAGCTGCAACATGTAAACTTAGGCACCCCAATAATTATATCCTAATTATCAAAGTTTTCATTGGAAACTATCATGGATGACTCTTTTAGATATCATACCCTATTATAGCAAATTTTCGTAATCTGTTATAGATTGTCATAGCAAGTGTTATAATCTATCATAGTGCATGACATAGAATCTTATAAAAAATTTCCACCACTATAGCCTAGAATATAGGCCCTCCAAAGTGGATGCCTACCTCCAAAAATGTAGCTTACAACATTTACATGTCACTTTTCATGTAGGATGCTACATCTCAGGTAAGTCCCAAAAAGTGACTATATATTTGGTAGAAAAAATTAATATTATTAAATAAATAAATACATAAAATAATAAAATTAAATGGTAGGACTCTAAGGTTGAGACACCCTAATCCCAACATTCTCCTACTTGTCTAAGGCCTACAAGATTCATGTGAAATCAACTACTCTGGGCCCCAAGGCCCATTGAAATGGAACACAATCTAAAATTCTCTGTGCTCATTAGTTTCATTAGTGCATCTGATACATTCAACAAAGTGTTAACCTTATCCAAATTTACCTTTCCATCTTCTACCATATCACAAAAAAAATTGTACATCAAAATGCTTTGTTTTGGCATGAAATGTAGGATTGTTTTTTAATAAAATGGCACTCTTGCTATCACAAGAAATAGCGATTTGTCTTGCATCTAGACCAATATTTGAACATAATCTCTTAAGCCAAATGGATTTCCTACAAGCATGAGTAGAGGCCATGTAATTTTCTTCTATCATGGAAAAAGCGACTACAACCTACCACTTAATCATCTAATTGATAACAACACCAAACATTGTGAACAAGTAACCACTAGTGGATCTTCTACTATCAGCATCACCTACCCAATCTGAATCTACATATCCATGAATACTCAATGAATGTCAAGGACTATTAGGATAACCATGAAAACATAGGGCATAATTGGAAGTACCCCATAAGTACCTAAACACTCTCTTAACTGCATTGTAGTGTACCTATCCAGGATTAGCCATAAATACACTAAGGACTCCCACTACTTGGGTAATTTGTAGCATTATATAGAACATAGAATAATGTTGACATCACTCACATGATTGTTGAAAATGAAGGTGAAATTGTAGCTTAAAAATTGTAAAACTATGAGACTATAGATCTAATTAAGTGTTTTTTGTTATAATTCTTTGTGTATTATTATCTGTTTAGATCAATTTTACCAATTGTAGAAAGAGACAAAAGATTGTAGAAGAATGAGACAAGAAGATAGAAGTGACACAACCTATACATGGAGAAACCCTTTTGGGAAAAAAATCCACTAGAATCAATAGTGCTTGTGCTATTTAACCTTAGAACAAGATTACAATAATATTGTATCAATCCTTGATTGATATGCTTCCTTTCCTTCAACAATCCTTGTTCACAACCTACAAAAAACTCTTATAGAACTCTCTTCAACTTGCTGCAATTAATAGACACTTAATGAGAATGTAAACTCATAAGAGTTGTCAATTACAAGAGCATAAAGCTCCTCACAAAAATATACACCTAGATTGTGCAAGCAGATTTCCACAATGTAATCTATGATCAAACCAAAGTTTCCCCCAATTTAGGAACCCCAAACTGAACACTTAAATGAACGTTGGTCAAGAAAATATCTTGCAAGCATCACCTCAAAGTTGGTGCCCAATAATGGGCCCACTTAACTGATCCTTTTAAATATCTTTTCATGCAAAAGGTGTTAACTCAAAGATGCCAACTTGGGAGCCCAAGGTGGGTCCAAGTCAATCTTAGGTAACTAAAACATATCTCTCCACCAATTCATGTAAACATTATGCATGATTGATCATCCCCACTTAACTGAAAGTATTTGCCTATTATCTGTCATGCAACTGAAGTCAACTGAAGTCAACTAGCATTCAACTCAAACTAACTACATGCAACTGAAGATAACTGAACTATAACTGAACTGAACTAAACTGAATTGAATTGAACTAAACTAAACTGAACTGAACTGAATTGAAATTGAACTAAACTGAACTAAACTAAACTAAGCTAAACTCCACTCATGTAAATATCAATCCCTAATTTGTAGGATCTTTAAATGCATTATTAAAGTGTTATCAATCCTCCAAATAGTTAACTTAAGAAAGGTGGGTTCCACCTTCCATGTGGGTGCCCCATGTGCTCCTATTTGGGAAGAGCCCTTCTTGGGTGTCCCCACATGTTCCTATCATTTAGAAATAATTACAAATGTCAATTTACATGTTCATTTCATTCAAATTTAATCTCTTTCTAATCCTAGTGCTGGGGAACACTTTCCAAGGACTTAGGAGATACATGAAATATGTTTAGGATTGCAATTAAATGGCATCCTATTCCCAAAATTCTCTCACTTGACATTATACATTGCAATTATTCTAAATAAGGAATCATTTTTATAAATCAAGTACAGGACTCAATGCCAATGGCCTTCCTACACCAAGAGAACTTATTTGTAGGAACTGGTTTTGTAAGATAATCTACAACATTGATCAAAGTGTCAACTTTCTCAATCAATACCTTCCTAATCTCAACTATTTCTAACATAAAGTGATACTGAACATCAGCATGCTTAGTATGAGAATGATACATAGGATTTTTGGCTAAACAAATAATACTCTGACTATCACATTAAAGTCTAATTTTCTTGCAATTGAAACCAATACCTTTCCCAAGTCTCTGTAACCAAACTGCCTCTTTAGAGGCATGTGTAGCAACTGTGTACTTTGCTTCTATGGTGGAAAAAGCAACTGTTGGCTGCCTCTTACTCATCCAGCTAACCACAACTCCAAACAAAGTAAACACATAGCCACTTGTCGACCTCCGACTGTCCAGGTCTCCTTCCCAATCTAAATCAACAAAACCATGTATGTCCAATGATCTGTGCATAATATCAATATGATTAGCACCATGATAAACCAAATAGTAATTAGAAGTACCTCATAAATATCTAAACACCCTCTTAACATAAGTCCAATGTTCTTTACTAGCTTTAGACATAAACCTACTTATAACTCCCATTGCTTGGGCTATATCTGGTCTTGTACAAACCATTGCATACATCAAACTATCAACTACATTAGCATATAGAATTTTAAACATTTCCTCATGATAAAATTCAGATTTAGGACTCATATCTAAACTTAACTTCATGCCAATTGGTAAAGGAATATTAATTGGTTTACTATCATACATGTTAAACTGTTTGAAAATAGTATCAACATAGTTGCTTTGACTTAAGCAATTTTTTTTGTTACCTCTATCTCTGTTGATCTCCATACCATGGATATATTTTTCAGCCCCTAGATCTTTCATCTCAAATGTGCTAGAGAGTTGTGCTTTCAATTCTTTGATCATTACCTTGTTGTTACCAATAAACAACATGTCCAACATACAAGATAATAATTAAAATCTAATCATCAATAACTTTTATGTAAACACAATGATCTTCCTCACTCCTAACATAACCAATTTTTAATGCAAAAGCATCAAACTTCTAGTACCACATTCTTGGTGACTATTTCAATCCATATAAAGATCTCTTTAACCTACAAACCAATTCTTCTTTTCATTAAATTACAACAAAACCATCTAGTTGCCTCATATAAATCTCCTCTTCAAGATTCCCATGTAAGAAAGCAGTTTTCACATCCATTTGCTCTATCTCAAAATTCATAAGCAACATCAATAGATAAAAAGAATCTAATAGAAGTTAATTTAGCAACTGGAGAGAAGATTTGATTAAATTCAACTCCGTCTCTTTGCGAGTAGCCCTTGGCTACTAATCTAGCCTTGTACCTTTCGAGATTACCATTTTCTCTAATTTTCTTTTTAAAGATCCATTTACAACCAATGACTTTTCTTCCTTTGGGAAAAATATCAAGATCCCATGTGTCACAAGTATCCAAGGAAACCATTTCCTCATGCATATCTTGTGAGAAAATCTTGTTCTCATTTGAAGACAAAGCTTCCATGTAAGATCTAGGTTCATCATTAGTACTCATCAGAGCAAATATATAATGGAAATCAGTTGGGATATACCTATCAAAGGGATTCCGTTGTATTGTGGATCTTCTCAAAGGAGGTTCTTCTTGTTTCTCAATATACTCATCATGAGCATCTATCTCAGAAGAACTCTGTGAACTCTCCTCATCTAATCCATCCAATTGTTCTTCAACATGTGCATCTTCATGCTTCTCAGTATTTATCTCAAAATGCACTATTTGAGTAGTATCCTTATCCTTTGGTTGTTCTTCTCCTAAATAAGATCTAAATTCCTTGAAAATGACATCTCTAGATAAAGTAATTTTTTGGGTTAGAGGATTCCAAAGCTTGTAACATTTTACATTTTCACCATAATCTATGAATATGCATTTGTGTGCTTTTGGATCCAACTTAGACCGCTTTTATTTATGTACATGAACAAAAGCCTCACAACTAAAGATCCTAAAATGTGCAACACTAGGTTTCCTACCTAGCCACATTTCATAAGGGGTTTTATCTTCAATAGATGAACTAGGAGATCTATTGATTAAATAACAAGAAGTACTTATAGCCTTGGCCCAAAGGCACCGATCTAGCTTAGCACTACTTAACATACTCCTAGCTCTTTCCATTAAGGTTCAGTTCATCCTTTTTGCTACTCCATTTTGTTGAGGTGTATATGAAGTAGTTTTCTGTCTCACAATTCCTGCATGCTTACAATAATCATCAAATTCCTTAGAACAATATTCACCACCATTATTTGATCTCAACACTTTTATCTTATGATCTAATTATTTCTCAACCAAAGCCTTAAATTCTTTATTTACTTATTAAACACGTCAGATTTTTCATGCATAAAATAGATCCAAGTGTATCTTCAGACATCATCAATAAATGTGACATAATATATAGATGTTCCAGTAGAGTCAATATCCATAGGACCCATAACGTCCAAATGAATAATCTCTAATAATATTTTAGCTTTATTTGTTCCATTAGGAAATGAAGATCTAGATTTCTTTCCAAACACACAATTCCCACAAAAATCATATTTTCCAATATTAAAATTAGGAATACCATCAACCAATTTCTTATTAAAAATGGTCCTAAGAACTTTTTCACAATTGTGGCCCAATCTATGGTGCCACAACATACATGCATTTTTATCTTTAGTTACATTGGATGATTTATTCAAATTGGAGGTATTAGGATTAAAAAAAGTCCCAATCCAATATCCTTTAGCAACCACCATATTCCCTTTCACCAATCTACAACCACCTTTGTCAAATGTCACACGCATTCCAAACTCATTGAACTTAGATACAAAAGGTAAATTTCTAGCAAGTCTTGGAATATGTAAAACATAATTAAGGGTCTTAACCCTACCATCACTGAAACCCAACTTTACCTCTCCTTTTCCCACAACCTTTGTTGTGCTATTATCTCCAAATAAGACATTCCCTCCATCATATGCAATATACTTAGTGAACCACTCCTTGTTAGGAGTCATATGATAGGAGAAACCTAAATTAAAAAGCCATGAGTTATCACTAACAATATTAGATGAAATGACCAATGCATCATTACTGTCATCTGAGGATTTCTCTATAGAAGCAGTAGATCTCTTTCTCTTGCTCTTACAATCCTTCTTTACATGTCCAAGTTTCCCACAATTCCAACACTTTACCTTACTCTTACCATGGGTTTTAGTCCATCCTCTGGACTTACCCTTTGCTTTCTTGTCTCCCTTAGGTTCCTTTTCCTTAGGCCTGCCTCTTACAAACACGACATCTTGGGATCCTATTTTAGACTTCCTCCTCATCTCCTCTAATAGGAGAGTAGGAATTATATTGTCCATCTTAGGATCTACAACACTACCACTGATAGCAACAATTATATTTTCCCAAGACTTTGGTAAAGAATAAAGTAACAAAATGCATTTATCTTCATCTTGTAGCTTTACATCTACAAATGCTAACATAATTAGAATTAGATTAAAAGAATGTAAATGATGTGCAACATAATCACCATCTTTCATCTTTAAAGAATATAATTTTCTTTTTAGATACAACTTATTAGTAAGACTTTTGGTTTGTTAGATATCACCTATCCTCTTCCATAGTTTATATGTGGTAGTTTCAACTGATATTAAAGAGAACAACATCAATAAGACATAATCTTATGGTTTCTCTTGCCTTCTTATCAAGCTTAGCCCATTCCTCATCTGACATCATTGTAAATGGCTTTGTCTCATTACAAATAGCTAACCACTGATCTCTCTCTTCAAGGAGATCCTCCATTTTTAGTTTCCACATCTTATAAGTAGATCCATTGAATCTCTCAATATCTAGATGAGAATTAGAACTCATTGTAACACACTTCTTTTACAAATCTGCAATAACACAATAGTAAAAGCTCCCACTATAGCCAAAAAACCTTCAAAATTTTAAGAGAAAGGTATCCCAAACTCTAACCAACCATTAGCTCTGATACCAAATGTTGAAAATGAAGGTGAAATTATAGCTTAAAACTTATAAAACTATGAGACAGTAGACCTAATTAAGTTTTATTTGTTACAATTCTTTGTGTATGATTATCTATTGAGATCAATTTTACCAATTGTAGAAAGAGATAGAAGATTGTAGAAGAATGACCCAAGAAGATAGAAGTGACAAAAAATATATGAGGAGAAACCTTTTGAGGAAAAAACTCCACCATAATCAATAGTGCTTATATTATTTAACCTTAGAACAAGATTACAATAATACTGTATCAATCCTTGATTGATATGCTTCCTTTCCTTCAACAATCCTTCTTCACAACCTACAAAAAACTCTCGTAGAACTCTCTTCAACTTGCTCCAATTAATATAAAATTAATGAGCATGTAAAATCATAAGAGTTTTCAATTACAAGAGCATAGAGCTCCTCACAAAAATATATGCCTAGATTGTGCAAGTAGAGTTCCACAATATAATTTGTGATCAAACCAAAGTCTTCCTCAATTTAGGCACCCCAAGAACACATAATTGAATGTTGGTCAAGAAAATATCTTGCAAGAATCACCTCAATCTTGGCACCCAAGAATGGGCCCACTTTATTAAGCCTTGTGAATATCTTCTCATGCAAAAGGTGTTAACTCAAAGATGCCAACTTGGGTGCCCATGGTGGGTCCAAGTCAATCTTAGTTAACTGAAACATATCTCTCCACCAATTCATGCAAAAATTATGCATGATTGATCATCCCCCCTTAACTGAAAGTACCCACCTATTATCAGTCATGCAACTAAAGTCAACTAGCATTCAACTCAAACTAACTACATGCAATTGAAGATAACTGAACCATAACTGAACTGAATTGAACTAAACTCCACTCATATAAATATCAATCCCTAATTTTTAGGATCTTTACATGCATTACCGAAGTGTTATCAATCCTCCAAATAGTTAACTTAAGCAAGGTGGGTTCCACCTTCCATGTGGGCACCCTAAGTGCTCCTATTTTGTAGGAGCTCTTCTTGGGCATCCCCACATGTTCCTATCATTTAGGAATAATTACAAATGTCAATTTATCATTTCATTTGAATTTAATCTCTTTCTAATCCTAGTGTTGGGGAACACTTTCCAAGGACTTAGGAGATACATGAAATATATTTAGGATTTCAATTAAATGACATCCTATTCCCAACAATAATGTACTCTAGTTATGTCCTCCATATCAGTGGGAGATTTTGGGCAATCATTCATAGAAAGCTTCATCCCCTACATCATAGGAACAACTAATTATCTATAATTTTCCATGTTGAATCTCTCCAACATTGAGTTCACATACCTTCTTTGGCTTAACCAATGATTTTTGTTATCTCTGTCTCTCCTGATCTCCATCCTTAGAATATACCTAGCTACACGTAGATCTGTCATCACAAATTGTGCTGACAACTGAGGCTTTAAATCTAAAATCATAATATTACCATTCCCAATAAACAACATATCATCTATGTATAAAACAACAATGAGAATCTTACCATTATCAAAATGATAATATGCTCAATGGTCATATTTAGATGTTAGAAATCCCAATGACAATACATAAGTATTGAACTTCCGGTACCACATTCTAGGAGACTATTTCAAACTATAACAAGACTTCTTTAGTTTGTAAACCATATTTTATTTACCTTTCACAGTGAAGTTCTCTAGTTGTAACATGCAAATCTATTTCTCCTAGTCACCATGAAGGAATGTTGTCTTCACATCCATCTATTCCACTTCTAGGTTATACATTGTTGCAAGTGATAATAGGAACCAAATAGATGTTAGCTTCACAACATGAGAGAATAGCTCACCATAGTCAATTCCCTCCAGCTAACCCCTTGGCAATCAACCTTGCCTTATGCTTCTCAATACTACTATTAGGACCATAATTCTTCTTGAACACCCATTTACAACCAATGAGTTTACATCCATAAGGCAAGGGTACCAAATCCCAAGTCTTATTTTTCTTCAATGTAGCCATCTCTTCATCCATGGATTTCATCAAGGAATTTGCATCACTCATACCCATAGCCTCTCTAATACTAGTCTTAGGCTCATTAGTGTTAGCAATCAAAGAAAAAATGCAACTAGAATCCAATAATGAATAACCAAACCTTTCTAGTTACCACCTAACTCATGTAAACCTCCTTAATTATTGAGGTTGAGGTTTTTCTTATTTTTATTCATCTTCTTATTCTTCTTCATAAATTCTAGAGCTTGTCAAGATCTCATCATCATCAGGTTCAACAAGAGTGCATAGTTCACCTTTCATCAAAGTAGGTGGTATATGAACTACCTCCTTCTTCTATTTCTCCTCTTTCTCTAGTGGCAACTCAATAATGGAAGGTTTCATGTCTCTAAAAAATACACTTTTTCTCTAGAGAACCTTATGAGCCTTTAGATCCTAGATCTTGTACCACTTCACACTGGCACCATAACTGATGAAGATACATTTAACTACCTTGCTCTCCAACTTAGACCTCTTCTCAATCAAAACATGAGCATAACGTTCACAAATAAATAAGTACTCTCATATGTCTTAGTGAAGGATTTTTACTAGACCATGCCTCCATGGGTGTCTTTTTAACAAGAGTCGATGTAGGAGATCTATTGATCAAATAACATGTAGTGGCTACCACTTCAGCCCAAAACTTTAGCTCAAGGCCAAAACCACTCAGCATACTCCTAACCCTCTTCATCAATATCTTGTTCATCTTCTTTAAAAATCTATTTTATTGTGTAGTGTATGGATTTGTATCATGTCTCTCAATCCCATGCTCTTTATAGAACTTGTAAAGACTTTCCAAACAAAACTTAGCACCATTGTCAGTTCTCAAACATTTAATATTTCTACTGGTCTGATTTTCCACCAAGGCTTTAAACTCCTTAAACCGACTAAAGACTTCAGCTTTACTTCTAACAAAATAAAACAATTCCTTCTACTATAATCATCTATGAAAGAAAAAATATTCATATTCTAAAAATGAAGGAACATTCACACGGCCAAACACATCACAAGAGCATAGTCCAAAACCCCAAAAGAATTATGAGAACTAGAGTAAAAAGAAACACAATGTTCAAAAAAGTTGAACTCGATATTGTAATCATCAAGTCCTTCAAGAAGGCTGTTATTTTTAAAGCTCTAAGAACCTTCTCACCAATGTGGCCAAGTCATTGGTGCCATAGCATTGTCTTCTCCATAGGAAGCTTCATTTCCAAGGAATGAGCATCCTTAGGTAACCAAAATGTAAGACCATTAGATGTAGCTACAATAGACTTCTTCTCCACATGATTTGATGATGAGGATGAAGAATCCAAAGGTCTCTTCTTCAGTGTATGAAAAGAACTATTGCACTGAATCATGCATGTACCCATCTTGTACAAGGTGATAATATGAAAACCCTTAGCCAAGACCATAGCTCCTCTTAGAATATTACATCCTTCACTCAATAAAATAACTTATACTCTCACATCAATCAGTTTCCTCATAGAAAACAAGTTTCATGTCAAACTCAGGATATATAGGACACCATCAATTCCCTTCAATCTTCCATGACCAATGATTTTTAGGTGAGATTCATCACCCAAATACACCTTCCCACCATTGTATTTCTTATACTTCAAGAACCAACCTCTGTGAGAGGTCATGTGGGAGGAAGCACCTGAGTCTATCAACCACACATATTTTGATGCATTGGTTACCAAGGCTACAAAAAAGGAATTTACACCATCATGAGAGGATTTATTAGATTCTTAATCTAAGAAATACATATTTCCTTTCTTCTTCTTCTTCTCTTCCTTGTAGTCTTTTCTAAAATGAACAATCTTTCTACAATTTCAACACTTCACCTTGAACTTTCCAAGAGACTTAGATCTCCCCAAAGATTATGACTTTGATTTCTTGTCCTTCTTATTGCCTTTCTCCTTTTATGTACCATGAAAAACAAGGGCCTCATAAATCTCCAAATTCTTTATATTTATCTTTTCAAATAAAAATGAAGACACCACCTAATCCATCTCCAAATTGGTGGTTGTGCTTCCAATAGCCATTACCAGGTGATCCCACAAGTCCAACAACAAGCACAACATGATCATGCAATGATATTGTTCATAAATATTATCTCCAATGAAATGTAGTTAAGTTATCAACATGTTGAATGTGTTCAAGTGATCTCTAATGGGTCCTCCATCTTCCATCTTCAAAGACTATAGTTTCATTCTTAGGAACAACTTGTTTTTCAAGGATTTAGCCTCATAAATGTCTCCAAGTTTCTTCCAAAGGTCTATTGTAGTTTTCTCTTCATAGATGTTTAGGGGGATGGAATCAACCAAATAGAGTCTTATTAGACCCTTGGCTATCTGATCCATTAGATCCCAATCTACCTAGGTTATTATAACTAGTTTGGTTTTGGATATTGCAACCCATAGGTTGCTTTCTACGAGCATATCCTCCATTTTCATCTTCAAAAGTTCAAAATTTTCATCATTAAACTTCTCCATCTCGATTCTTTCATATGTTCTTGCTATTTTTTTCCTACAACAAGGTCATTAAAAACCCTTATGCGAAACTCCCATTCAACCAAAGATCAACTCAAAAACCCCTTCAAACCTGAAAATAGAATCAAAGCTGGTGAAACTTTGATACCAATTGAAAGGAGGCTCGGTAAGAAAAATCAACTTCCTACACTAATCTAAGTAGGGGAGAGTTAAATTCTTTTATTTTAACACCTTTTATAGTTATAGAATCGTAAGATGCACATCTAAAACTCAAACAACATAAACAACAATGGAAGCTTCTTGCAATTACAACATTTATGTGGGAAAACCCTTGAGTGTAAAATCCACAATTCAAATCAAATGTACTTCAACATATTAAATGAAACACAAAAAATTAAAATGTAGAATATCAGAGCAATTCTTAGGATTCTTCACTCTACAACTAGAATCTGGATAAATTCCAATAATGTAACATGTAAGAAAATTTCAACCTATCATCTCTAAAATGCACTAACATTGTAAGTAAATTTATAACACTACAAATACGAAGCAAGGAACCAAAAATTTTCCAAAACCATTTCTCACACCCAAGGTGTGGAAATGAGTCTATTATGATGTGTTGTCATAGTCAAGACTCATTAACTAGGTAATGTTCCAAAATCAACACTTGCCTTCCCAAAATTAGCCTCCACTTGACATGCAAGGAACCACTACACATGCAACCGCCATACAACTTAGGAACTCCCATAATTATATCTTGACTTTCATAGTCTGAATTAGAAACCATAATAAATGGCTCTTAAAATTGTCATATCCTATCATAGTAGTTTTTCATAATCTATCATAAATTATCATATCAAAAAAGTCATAGTCTATCATAGTGCATGACATAGAAACTTATGACAAATTCCACCAATCTATCTTAGAATATAGGTCCTCCAAAGTGGAAATATACCTCCACAAATGTAGCTTACAACATTTGCATGTCGCTTTCCATGTAGGATGCCACATCATCGATAGGTCCCATAAAGTGACTACATATTTGGTAGGCATAATTAACATTGTAAATTAAATAAATACATCAAATAATCAAAAAGAAAATGCTAGGAATCTAAGGTTGAATTAATCTAATCCCAAAAAAACCCATCAATTATTCAAGAAAAAAAACAAAAACTTTATAAAGATAAAGACCCCTCAAGCTTCTAATAACACTGAAACAAAAGTTTCTATTGTATCTGCAACACAATATCAATTTAG
>VDFB02101972.1:0-13916 GCA_007258455.2 Sequoia sempervirens | reverse complement strand
TTCATTAACAAGTAGTATCTTTTGAGCCTAGGTTGTACATGCTTATGAGTTAGTTTAATACTTTTCTTGGTTCCAAAACATTACAAACAAAAATTCATAATCTTCCTCAAAATTTCAAACCCTTTGGTCTAAGTATGGATACCTTTTGAAATAGCCTTGATATTAATGCTTATCCTAAGGATTTATATCCTTAGATATTTCTAAATATCTTGAATTATATCTCAATCCATATTTTCCAAAGTTAACATAGGCAACTATGGCTTGAACTTCATCCTTTTCACGAAATGGACATTACGAAATTTATGATGCTTTGACATAGACATCTAGTTTGAAAACATATTCAAGACAAGTGTTTGTGGTAAAATAAATTCACTTAATTAAGATAAATTGAAAAATTGAACCCCACATGACTATTTGGAGACCAATTGCTCTCATTGAACAACCTGATCTTGAAGGTGCTATCATTCAACCAAACTTTGAACTTATTAACGAAGAACAAACTGATATTATTAGCAGTGTGAGAAGCTTCACTTTTGAAACCAAGGAAACACCAGCCCAATGGAGAAATGTGGCCTACATCATAGACAAAGAAGAAGAAGAACAAATTGATATTGAGGTTGGAAGGCCCATATTACCACCACCCGCATGGCAATAAATATCCTCCTTTTTTCCATGAACTTAATCTTCTCTAAATGATCTCATGAAAAATCAAAATCCCCAAAAGAAGGTCTACAGGTTGTCACTTCAAACTTAGGCATCACAATTCAAAAGCAATCAAAAACCACATTTTGGCACTCTACCAAAACGTAAACAAGTTGTTAATAAAATTTTATGAACGCACACTAAGGAAACATCCATATATGTATACATTCTTTAGGAGTCAAAACATTGGTCTTTTTCATGATAATGAACTTCTCTTAAACATTGGGTCTTTAGTATTTGAAAACTGTAGAGGTATAGCATATTTTTCACTACCTTGGTCTTATCAAACAAAGGTTCATTCTAAGTCAACATTGGGTCAAAAATTTCATTCACCCCTTCATCAAAATATCATCCTTCACTTCACCAAATTTTGCAAAACATTTGAATACACCAACACCTTTTTTGACTTGAACATCTATCAAACCAACCAATAACTTAGCTATTTTTGTATGTGAAATGTATCCTTTTCCATGCACTTAGTTGAGTTAGTTATCATCTTTTAACTAGTTCATCTTGAAGGTCACGAGTCTACCCTACAGATTTCCAAGTTCATAAACATCCTTTATCCAAACATCAAGACATCAAATTCAAAGTCAAAAGTGTTGTCCCAAAACGTTTGCAAAGATCACTTTCTGTATCACCCACCTTTTCATCACCCATTTTAATCATTGCTTTGAAAAGACTTAGAGCATCCCTTTTACCTAGATTTGAGTCAACTAGAGAGTTCAAACATTGCAAATCACTACACAACTCTCTTAGGGGTGACCCAAAATTTATGGTAAAAATAAAATCCTAACACAAGAGAATCATGGAGAAAACCAAAATCACATTTACCTCAAGAGATCCAAATCCTCTACAATTTGATCCAAGAAGTCACGTTACTCCATCACAACAACCATCATCTCCATTAGGGCCATATGAGATAGAGGACATCACAAAAAATACATTTGAACTTACTAGGGAGGAAACCATGGAACATCAGGTCTTTGAAAACATAGCTCCAATTTCCCCATCATTTGTTGCACAAACTTTGACACAAGGCTTCACAACTCCATCACTCATGCTAAGTCAAACATCTATTTCCAGTCTCACAACTAGCCTTGCTAATGAATTTGGTCATACTCTTCCATTTGAAAGTAACACACTTGTGGGTACCCTTGAAAACAATCCTCCATCCCAATCAACCACTTGGACACCAACATTTGGTGCTCCTCCCATTCCCAAAGATCCTAAACAACCATATAAACCCCTTGAACTTCATTACTCCACCACAACCTCAACATATCGAGGACACCCCTCTTTGTCCATACCCATGAGTACCACAAGTGTTCCCAACTTCCTGCAAGGTAGTGCAAACCAACTAGACCCAAAAAGGCAAGTTAATTCTCTCATGCAAAATCAACCTTTAACAACACAGGGGACACCTTCATCCAATCCTCTCATAGATACATCGAATACAACGATTTCTCAAAACACATCTATCCCATCCATTATCAACCCATCTAAAAAAAATCCCTTGGTAGCAAATCCCATTAGCCTGGGTAGTACCTTGTCTATATCCTTGACATAAGGAGGGTTCTACCACAATACTGTGTCTCACTTTTGGGATGTGTTGATTTTTGCCTGAAATCACTATTTTTAGAAAAAACTAATTATTTAAGTCTTGAGAGGCTCCATCTAAAGGGTTTTAATTAAAGAGGGATAGATTAGACCCCCTTAGATCAAACCCCCTTGTATAGAACCCCTATAGTATTAAATCATACCCACAATGGAGTCTCCTTCACAGCTATCAAAATGCTGGCAAAAAACCACTTTTTCTTTACCTTTTGAGGGATTAAATAACATCATTTAAAAATTATATTTTTCAATATTGTAGCCCTTGAAACTAGCTTTCCAACAAGTATAGGTTTGATATATTTTCATTTTATCATGTATTTAATTTTCAATTTTTACTAAACATAGGTTTTCTTGAAAACCAAGCTCTTTGTTGTGCAGAGGTGGAAAAATAGTAAACCATTGTAAAAAATTTCAAAAAATACCCATTCCTAGATATTGATTTCTTTGTTTCACCCAAAAAAGCAAAAAATTGGATTTCAATATATACACAAAAGTTAGGTTGTACGACACACACGTATGTCCAAATTATAGTTACAATGACTTAAAAAATTAATTTAAAAAAAATATGCAACAAAAAATTATGAAAAAATATCCTTTCCCTAGATATTGATGTTGAGAAACTATATTCCAAAAATTAGAATTTAATCCTTTATAGAAAAAAGTGATGTTGTATGACACAAACATTACTTTCTTAAAATGTTGTTTTTTTGTCTAAAACCAGTTATTAAAGGAGATGTTGAAATATTCATGATTTATTTTGAAAAATTTGAAAAAAAAATATTTAGAATCTATACACAAATTTCCACAAATAACTAGTTCACATCATCTCCAAATTCTTTATGGTTTAGATGCTATAGGTCTCAGAAGATGAAGATTCAGTTAAAAATATTGATGTAAATGTCCATCTTGGGAAAAAAGTGAGACACAGTATTGTGATTTCACCCAGGAAATCCTCAAAACATGGGACTAGGAAACCTTTTTAATCAACGGACTCAAGGTCCTAGTGTGTCATTCCAATCACACAACCTAATGGCACCATCCTCATCTTTCCCCATAGTCCCCTTTACCATGCAAAATCAAATAGGACCAGAATGTTACATTTCTCCATCTCAATCCACAATCTTACAAGGAATGTTAAACCGAGGGAACCCCCAACCTCTCATTAGTAATCCATTACCCACTCAAAACATCAGCACTCAAAACCCATCATAGATGTCCCAACAACCACTCAATCCTACATTACAAGCGCATGCCTTAGTCTTGTAGCAAGCACAATAGGCCTATCAACAAGCCATCCAACAACAATAGCAAGCAACATTAGAAACACAACAAGCAAAACAACAACAACAACAAAAACAACAAAAACAATAGCAACAACAACAACAATAACAACAACAAGCCATCCAACAACAAGAAGAAGTAGCCTTAGCAGCATAACAACAACATCAAGCACAACAAGCAACCCTAGCAACACGACAATAACATAAAGCACAACAAGCAACCTTAGCACAACAACATCAAGCATAACAAGCAGTATTAGCACAACAACAACATCAAGCCCATCAAGCTGCCTTAGCAGCACAACAACAACAACATGCCCAACAACGAGTCCTAGTGGCACAACAACAACAACAAGCTCAACAACAAGCCTTACTAGCTTAGCAATATGCCCAACAACAACAACAACAACAAAAAAGTTCCTACTACAATCTTCAACATAACATCATCAATACAAATGCATTAGGAGCATATACATCAATACCTCAATCACCTTCACAGAATATCACACCACCATATGCTCTATACAACACCTTATCATATCAAAATCCTGCATACAACTCATCCATCATCCCAACATATGTTCCTCCATTGAAATCACAAGATGATCTAGCATCACAACTCAAGGTGTTGTCACAAGAAATGTAGGACCTTCAGATGGGCAGTACAAAAAAGCCCCATACATAGAACTTATGTCCTTATCCATTGGATCAAAACATCACAATGGTACAATTCCTTTCTAGCTTTGAAATCCCCAAGTTTGATAAATATAAAGGGAGAGGAACTCCTGTGGACCATATCAAATAATTTTACATCATGTGTATGGAAGTTTCTCACAATGATTCCTATTTACTGCATCTCTTTCTTCGAAGTCTAACAGTCCTTCTATGGATTGGTTTTCCCAATTACCTCCTAGTATCAAATTTTTTCAAGAAATTATCAATAAATTCATCGATCACTTCTTTATTCTTGACATGGATGTAAGCCTAGAAGAGTTGTACATTCTCAGATAAAACAAAGGAGAAATTTTTTACTAATTTCTTGCAACAATGGAGACAAAGAGCTAGTAAGAGCAAATGGCCTCTTCCCGATGAACAACAAGTGGGGATAATCATAAAAAATCTATATCTAGATCTATCCTTCCACTTGAGAATGCAATACATCACATCTAATGATGAGCTTGTCCCTAGAGCCCTTAATATTGAGAGAACTCTAATCTCATAGGGAAATACTCAAGCCTACAAAGACAATCACTCATCAACTAGTACAAATGAAAAGCCTCGTGTCTGGGCTAAGAACAAAAATGTAACGAATGATGGTGTGGTAGATGTTAAGGTGGTTCTAAGTGCTCCTAGACCAAGCAACAACTAAGTTGACAACATTCAACCAATTGTGTAGCAAACAACACCCCCCCAGAATAGTCAGATCAACAATATTGAATCTCAACAAAAGCAAACTCCTAACAAGAACAACTATCCTAAACGCAAGTATGCATACTTATCAAAACCCATCGAAACCATCATGAAGAATTTGGTAGAATAAAACCTGATAATGCTTCCCAACTTTGAAAACTACCAAGAACCCTGAGAGAAACCATCCTGGTACAATGAGAACGATATATGTGACTTTCACAAAATCAAAGGACACAAAATGACAAAATTCATGAGACTCAAAAACATTATCCAAGACCTCATAGAGAATGACACCATATTTGTTGAGGTACTAGTTGATAATCAGGATCTTAAGATATACAAGAACCCTATTCTAAGTCATAACAAAGGGAACAACAATGGGAAATCTAAGGATTACACAAATGTGTAGCATACCTATTCCAATGTGGTCGCTTCCTATGGTAGCGTCATTACTATTGTCACCATCAAAGGACCTAGTGTAGAGTGTGGATTCACCACGCGACATGGAAAAATTACCATCCAAGGAGTCCCATCTCAATCTAGGACACCACCTATTTTACCAATATCAAATCCCAAAAAGTACAATATCCTAGATCAAATTAAGAAGACCCCCACACAAATATCAATCTTAGAAGTATTAAGACTCACCCGCACATAGGGAAATCTTAGAAAAAAGATTTGTCAGAGTCATCTGTTGCTGAGGATATTGATACAGATCAATTTCAAGCTATGGTAGGACATATCACTAATCACCTTCTCACCTTCTTGGAACAAGACCTACCATCCCAACCATCTCATAACCGTGCTTTACACCTCAAGGTTGTCATTCATAAAAACAAGGTCAAAAGAGTCTTAGTAGATGTAGGTGTTGGTCTAAACATTTTCACCCTTCAATTGATAAAAAATCTGAGATATTCAGAGGATACTATTGAGAAGACAAAGAGTAACACCATCAGGGCATATGATGACCAAGAATGGGTATCACAAGGCATCATCACACTACCCATCCAAGTGGGCCCCCTCATTATAGAAACTACATGCCAAGTGTTAGACCTTGATCTTCCCTATAACATACTACTTGGTCGACCATGGATTCATGCCCTAAAAGTTGTAGTCTCGACCTATCATCAATGTGTAAAGTTTCCTTTAGAGGGTAGAGAAATTACTATCCATGGAGATCTCTAGCCATTTTATTACTACAAAAATCTTGAGGAAAAGTTCTATAAGATCCCCCAAATACCTAAGAATGATGAAGGGCCTACACCATCTACCTCATTTGTTGACCCATCATCCCTTTTATCGACCTTAGAAACAAAAAAACCCATTGTACAAAACATTCTTGACATCAAAGCAGTAATACAAGATGATGGTTGTGGAAACTATAAGCTAATGAAGAATACCTTTGTCTTAGGAGAGCTAGCTATTTCTCCTTAATCTCATGGGAAACCCACATCTAGTAATAATGAGATCAAAACAATCAAGATGGCAGCTACTACCTTCACTAGGTGGGGGGATTTGAACCAAGAATATGTCAATGAGGAAGATGTCTCTAAACTACTCTATCAGGATGAACGACTTGTCCCCGCTCTTCCCATGGAAGATGATAACAAAGGATTACATCTGATGAAGGGAATGCGATATAACAAGAATGAGAAGCCAGGACAAAATGATAATGGTTTGTTAGAACCCATTGTTCTTGAGAAATGACTAAAGAATCTTGGTCTAGGTTATACTACTAGCAAGGTTACCCTTATTAGCAAAGGTACTTCTGCTAAACGAGTTGAGGATTCCTCTTGGTTACCTACATCACGTGATATGACCTTAGATGACTTCCACCTTGATGTTGTTGAACTATTTGAGAATAAGTCCCTTTTCATGATATCCATTACTTCCTTTGCTCCAAGCAATCAATCGACTGAAATACGCCTAGTATACCCACAACTCATTGACTTGGACCAACAAGGACCACCGATTCTTAATGTTACCCGATTTTCACCTGCGGGCTCAATCAGGAAGGGGTCTATATTTTCAAGTGTTCATAATGGCCAAATGGATTAATTTTTGCATCAGGGTCGCCAAGACATTTCGGTTACTGTGAGTTTCCATCTCTCTTTGCTTGGGATGTCTCGCCGAAAGTTGTTCACAAGGTTGTCATCGGGGAAAGAATCAGTGTCGGTGTAATGTCTCGCTGACCGAAGGTGGTCTCCCTAAAATGGTCCGAGCTCACCAAAAGATGAAGGGGTTGGCATGATGTCTTGCCGACCCAAGTAAGTCTCGCCGAGAGAGTTTTCCTTCAACATAAAGTCTGGCCAAATGAGGAAAGTCCTACTGACAGAAGGGTGCCTTCGGTATAATATTTTAAGTTTGGGGAGAAGTCTTCTTTGACTGGATGGTATCTCGGCTGACCATTGTGCACAAGTGGTTTAGTGATTACTTCGAAATTCTGAGATGTCTCATCGATGCTTGCCATCTACTATTATGCCTTTATGTGGGACTCTCCTCGGGCCGATGCTTGGTCTCAACTGGGTGAAGTTGAGTTTCAAAGATGATATCTCGGGCTTTATAATGGAAGTCTCGCCGAAAGGTGGGGGCTTTGGTATAATCTCTCACCGAATGAGGGGAGTCTTGCTGATAGCGATGAACTTGCCCATGGAAAAGGATATCAGTAGGACTCTTAGTGTCCGCTATGACCTCCTACCGACTGAAAGATGTCTTGCTGAATGTGGATGTCTTGCCAATGGGAACACAATGGTATAACTCTTAGGGGCTCGCTATGATGTCTAGCCGATAGTGATTGTCTCAGCGACCACTGTGGATGTCGATATGACTTTGGCCGCTCGCTATGAGGTCTTGTCAATTGTTGTGTGTTATGCCGATAGCTGCTATGAGGTGTACTCGCATCGGGGAGACACGATTAGTGTCTCACCGACATGCGATTTTGTTTGAACGACCTTTGACCGCCCGAGAATCTTACGTGGAGTGTGTTCACCCAATCAGAGAGAACTAAAGGTGAACCCTGGGCAACTTGACTGATTGACTACCCCTGTGAAGAAGATCAACAAAATGTGAGCAGTATGGATCTGCTTTGTGATCAAGGGTGATCAATCGATCTGGTGAGCGGTGGTTTCATCTGGGGAGATCTAACAGGGGAGGTTAGATGCTGCTTCTTGAAGGCGGTCAACTTGTAGAAGGGTCTTGAGAAGGAAAAATGGCAGAAAGAAAAGAAGCCTCAAGTCACGAAGACAACTGTGGTGTCTGTTGGCGAGTGGTAGATTGACATTTATGATTATCAGAACAACCACATTCAAGGCAACTCTAATGGAAGTTCAAGGGTGGACACAGAGGCTAGAGGTCAATGTGATTATTCCAAAAGATCTTGAGGCTATTCCTGGGGCGATCCTTCACTGACATGGACACGAGGATGCACATTGAATGCAACATTAACTCTATTTCAAAAGATCTAAAGGCGGATCTTTCTGGAGGCTGATATTTTTGTAAGCCCTAAGGTAGGGGCCGACACTTTTTGTATATATGGCTTTTTTGCCTCATTTGTAAAGGAGAGTTCTGATTATGCATTCTGGAGAGTTAGTGATTTTTATTAAATCCTTTCTCAGCTGATGTATGCTTTGTAACTCATTTGGATTTTGGAATATGAAATATAGAGATTACCTTGGAAACTAGTGTTAGTATTCATACTACTTTCATTTTTGTCTTTTAGATTATGCAAGTTTTGAACTGTGCTTTTTCTAAGTCTGCATTTGAACTTTAAAGTTGTGAAATTCATCTTTCCTTCTTAAAATATATATGCAGATTAAGCCTTTTCAAGAATGATGCATAAGTTCACAGAGTTTATGTTGAGTAAATGAAATAGCTATCATTAGTTTTCTAGTGTATGTTCATCTTGTTTTCATTTCATGATTTCTGTCAGTTCGGTGTATCACCATAGGGATTAGTTTCTACCATTTCTGTTTTGCTTTAGTAACCTTCTCCTTTTACTTTACAAAATCAGTAGTATAGATGATACGGCCAGAATAGGAAGCCGGCCTTTTTCCAGAGGTCTGATCTTGTATAAATTTTATACTTTTAAGGTCATTCCCATGTTGCACTGGATTGTTGAATTTTACATTCAACAGGGTGCAAAATCCAAGTGTTAACACTTAATTTATTCAAAAATTAATGAAGCGATCTCAGAATTCATGGGACTCTGTGATAACTTACCATGGGAAGATCACAAAGTAGGTTTTGACATAGAGCTGGACATAGGGGCATACTATGGGGAGACGATTGAATCCTTCAGTCACAAAATTGACGAAATACAACTAACATGCAGATCTTTAAGTGAAAACCACATTGTGGCACTTTATGATCCTAAAAGAGTAAAAAAAAAGGACGTATCCAAGGGTGAAAACCTCTCTGAGGTGCCCAAGGATGAGGGATTCAATCTCCCCCCTAGTGCAATGCATCCGAAGAATTCAACAATACTAGTAGAAAAGGCCTCTCCAGTCAATGTGGGAACAAAAGAAGCACCTAAGATCACTTTCTATGTTGAATCCTTGTTGGATGAAGAATAGGAGAACCTAGAAGCATTTCTGAAAGAGCGATAAACTAACTTTGCATGGTCATATATTGATATGCCAGGGCTTGATCCAACAATAGTTGTGCATCACTTAGCAGTTATCCTGAAGCCAAGCCAATAAAGCAGAAATTAAGGAAGATGCACCCTCATATAACACTCTTGGTGAAACTAGAGTTACAAAAACTTCTTGATGTTGGATTCATCTGACCGATAGATTATCCTAGGTGGGTTTCAAACTTGGTACGAGTCTCAAAACCCACTGGGGGAATCAGAATATGCACAGATTTCAAAGACTTAAACAAGGCATGCTAGAAGGATGATTTCCCTCTTCCTAACATTGACCTCATTGTAGACTTAACGGTTGGGCATGAAATGTTGTCACTCATGGACAATTTTTTAGGCTATAATCAAATCATGATCACTAAGGAGGATCAACACAAAACTGCATTCACTTGTCCATGGGGGACATACTACTGGAACGTGATGCCATTTGGGTTGAAGAATACAAGAGAAACCTATCAGAGAGAAATGACCCTCATATTTCATGACATGATCCACAAAATAATCGAGGATTATGTGGATGATATTTTGGAAAAATCAAAGGAAAGAAGTGGGTACATAGAAGTCTTAGGACCCATCTTTGACAGGCTTGAAGAATACAAGGTACGGCTAAACTCAAAAAAATGTGTCTTTGGGGTTACATCAGGGAAACTTCTTGGCTATATTGTCTCACAAAGAGGGAAAAATATTGATCCAACAAGTAAAGCTTATCCGCGTATTAAGGGAAATCACCACAAAACTTGGGGCTGAGAGGCGGTATAAAGATTTGCAGTCCACTTTAAAAGATTCATGATAGCGTAACTGACGTGATATGAAATCCATCCTTTTCACATTCTTCCATAAAGGAATAAACTTAAGGCGGGATGAGAAGTGACAAAGCTCAATGGATCATGGACTACTTTATTGGATACCCACTGCTCATGCCACCAATACCAAACAAAACCACTGATTCGACATTCTCAAACATCAACGACTACACTAAGAGCTTCCTTCTTAGCAGTCAAATACATGCAAACCCGAAGCGTAAGATTATTTTATTGCAGCATCTACCAAGACTTTGGGTGGATATGAAATGAAACTATTCAACGAAAGCATGCTTTAGTGTTAGTTTTGTTTGCAATTCACATTGTCACATGTCACATCAATGAAATTTGACAAAGATCGTAATCTTACTGAAAATACCTATTATCCAAAGCAACTCTCACTTGTGGAAAATGCAAATGGTGATGATTTTAAATCAAATTTGAGAGGGTATAATCCACGTAATCAAAGGAAAGTGGTCACATACCAAATTTAGTAGAGGTTCCATTCATAGAACCCTTGATATTTGAATTCTAATGAATAAGTGTTCCTTATCAATCTCACAAGAAAGGAAGATGTGCACTTAATCGCTCTACCCAACACCTGATCGTGAGAGGGTATTCTTTTCATCACCCTCAAGCAGTGGATTGCATCCCAAAGTCAGTAGGCAATTCTCATTCCTGCGTACCAAACAATAATATTTGGTAAGCCCTAATCATAGGGTCTAAGTGGCAGCAGCTCAATGGTAGATAGATGAAAGCCCGCTGGACTTAGCAGCTAGTTATCAAACTAAAATGATGATCTATAAAACTATGTGTGGGATGATGCTCACTCCTTACAAAAAGATGGTAGAGAATATCAAGGACCTTTTCATTGACATAAATTTTGAGAAAATTCCTCGCATGAACAACAAAGCAGTAGACGCTATGCCAACAATTAGATCACTATTAGACATGCTGAACAACGTCCTCCAATGTGAATTCTTGGTAGAACAATTTCTTGTACCAACTTTCAAAATCCCTGAATCTAAATTCATGTGTCATTATTGGTCCTGGATCCCCATGGTATCATGACATATTTACCTACCTTAGTAGAGGAACCCTCCCATCCGATATCACCTCCAACCTTAAAAAGACCTTTCTCAAAAAGGCATCCCAATTCGTGATCCTAGGTGATGCCCTTTATTGTCGAAGAATTGAAGGGACATTACTATGATGTATTAACCAAGAGGAAGCCTTAACAACTTTAACAAAATTTCATGATGGAATATATGGTTCTCATTCTAGCAATATTACTTTAGATAAGAAAATTTTGAGGACGGGGTACTACTGGCACACCATGGAAAGAGAAGCCCATCAATATGTGCATAAATGTGTCCAGTGTCAACAACATGGAGATTTGATTCATGCTCTAGCTCAGGAATTGCAACCAATAATCACACCTTGGCCTTTTTCATAGTGGGGAATTGACCTCAATAGGAAAAATGGCTTTTGATCCATAGACAAAGGAGAAAGGGGTTGCACTTGTTGGTGTGCAGATGCTGGTTAGATAGAATATGCATAGATTTCAGAGACTTAAACAAGGCGTGTATGAAGGATGATTTCCCTCTTCCTAACATTGACCTCATTGTAGTATTAACAGATGGGCATGAAATGCTATTACTCATGGACGGTTTTTTAGGCTATAATCAAATCATGATCGCTAAGGAGGATCAACACAAAACTGCATTCACTTGTCCATGGGGGACATACTGCTGGAATGTGATGCCATTTGGGTTGAAGAATGAAGGAGCAACCTATCAAAGAGAAATGAACTTCATCTTTCGATGATGATCCACAAAAACAATCAAAGATTGGTGTGGATGATATTTTGGAAAATTCAAAGAAAAGAAGTGGGCATAGAAGTCTTGACCCATTCTTCGAAGGAAGTCTTGAAGAATACAAGGTACAACTAAAATAAAAAAAATGTGTCTTTGGGGTTACATCAAGGAAAATTCTTGGCTATATTGTCTCACAAAGAGGGAAAAATATTGATCTAGCAAAGGTAGAATCCATCATAGACATGGAACCACCACAAACACTAAAACAAATGAGAGGGTTACAAGGAAGATTGCAGTCCATCAAAAGATTCATAGCGCAACTATGAGATAAAATCCATCCTTTTTCACATCTTCTCCATAAAGGAATAACATACAAGTGGGATGAGAAGTGTGACAAAGCTTTCCAATAGATCAAGGACTACTTATTGATATCACCAGTGCTCTTTCCACCAATACCAAACAAACCACTGATCCTGTATATCTCAAGAACATCAATGACACTAAGAGCTCTTCTAGCACAACATGATGTAAACAGAAAGGAAAGAGCTATTTATTACATCACCAAGACTTTGGTAGGATATGAAATGAACTATTCACCCATTGAGAAAGCATTTTTTGGTAGTAGTTTTGCTTCACAAAAATTTAGATACTACATGCTATCACATCAAATCAAGCTTATTGCAAAGATTGATCCATTGAAATACCTATTATCCAAAGCAACTCTCACTAGGAAAATGGCCAAATGGGTGATGATCTTAACTAAATTTGACATAGAGTATGTCTAACACAAGACAATAAAAGGACAAGTGATCATAGACCAACTAGCAGAGGCACCTATCTATGCAAAGAACCCCTTGATATTTGAATTCTTCGATTTATTAATGTGCCTTATCAATCTCACAAGTTAGTGGAAGATGTACTTCAATGGATCATTCACCCAACACGGATCAGGAGCATGTATTATTTTCATCACCCCTCAAGGTGATTGCATCCCAAAGTCATATAGGCTATCATTCCCATGCACCAACAATATTGTTGAATATGAAGCCCTAATCACAAGTCTAAGGGTAGCAGTTCAGTGGTAGATATAAGAGATGAAATTCTATGGAGACTCATAGCTAGTTATCAACTATGTCAATGACAACTATCAAACTAAGGCTGACAAGCTCACTCCTTACAAAAATATGGTAGAAAATCTCAAGGACCTTTCCATTGACATAACTTCTGAGAAAATTCCTTGCATGAACAACATAGTAGCAGATGCTATGGTAACAATCAAATCACTATTAGACATGCCAAAAAACGTCCTCCAATGCGAATTCTCGGTAGAACAACTTCTTGTACCAACTTTCAAAATCCTTGAATCTGAATTTGTGTGTCATTATTGGTCTTAAATCCCCATGGTATCGAGAAATATTTACCTACCTTAGTAGAGGAACCCTCCCATTCAATATCACCTCCAACCTTAAAAAGATCTTTATCAAAAAGGCATCTCGATTCGTGATCCTAGGTGATACCCTTTACTGTTGAAGCATCAAAGGGACATTACTATGTGTATAGGCATGAATTTGTACCCCTTGTACAAATTCCCCTTTTAAACTTCCTCACTTTAGAAATTCAAATCCGAAGGTGAAATTCCACATCAGCCCAC
>VDFB02101971.1:0-120836 GCA_007258455.2 Sequoia sempervirens | reverse complement strand
TAGGTTTTAGAGGGACCCTAAAACACTTAATAGTAATAAAGCGTAAGATAAAACATTAACAAAGCACAAACAAAAACAAGAAACTACCCACAAAGAACACACAAAATAACCAGGGAAGAAAAGTAAAAAAAAAATGACAAAAAGCCACAAAACAACCAACCTCTAGGCCAAGTTCTGAAGGATCTCTATTGCTTCCTGCTCCAGACTGTTCATGTTGAGTGCAAACTTCTTGATCTCCTAGATATTGACTAAAGCTTGGTCTTCCTTCCTTTTCAAGTTTTCTCTGGTCCTGTTAGTTGGCCCCCCACTATCCGGTTGCCCTTCCTCATTGTCCAAATCAAGAAACATAGTAGTTTTTACTTGATGGGATTTTTCCAGGTTTTCCACCATGGTATTCATGGTCTGTGCAGTGAATTTTAAAATTTTATGGTTCATAATCAGCACTTTGTGGAGACAGCTTTTAATGTTCCTCAACTGCTCCTCCATATCCGCCTGCTTGACATCATGATTTCCTTTGAAATCCTATGATTCCTTCGTAGTTTTCTTGAGGAACTTAACCATATACTTCTTCTCCTCTTCTGTCCATAAATCAGTAGCCCGACCACTTCCATTGCCTCTATTATTGTCAAGAATAGCTTTCTCCAGTTTTCTATTCATAGCTCTTTGATTTAACTTAATTTCCTTAATTTCAAAGAACGCCCATCTCATAAGCCTAAAGTTATCCACCGCCCCATTACGGGCAATTACAAGCACATCAGTGGGAAATTCTCGTTCCACCTTAAAATAATGATCCCCTACCTTGAGATCCATAGGGAAGTGAGGTCTCTCTTCTCTATCGGTCACATGATGGCTAGAATACTCAGACAACGACTCCTCTTCATTCACATCATAGGAGGGGTCCTCTGACACTTTTCTCTTGCCCTTTTTCAGAGTAGAATCCCTAGGTTTACCCTTGTCCTTGTCATCAACCCTGACCTTAAGCGATGGTGGCTAATGAGGTAGAGCCAGCACGGCTTTGAAGTGATCATAAATTAGGACAAGTAGTCCTTCATGAAGAATAGAATACCTAATAGGGTTTTGTCTATGGTTTTTCAGACTAGTATTCAGAGAAGAGGCCAGATAAAAAGGAAAAGAAATCCTGACCTGGTGCCTGAAATGATTCAGCAGTATGAAATGATACCCAAAGACTCTGGTATAACAGCCATCCAAAGTAACATACTCCATCAGCACATTCAACACCTTCCTCCAATGTGACAATTTTTTTTGTGTTGTAGTAGCTTCTGGAGGTCCTTTGTAACTCCTTCTTAGCATCCAACTTGGGGAACTTGTTGACCGCTTGATCAAATTATTTCCTATCCCTATAAAATTTTATGCCCTCCATCGAGAGGCCAGTAACCTCAACAATCAGCTGTTCATTGATAACTACATGTCTGCCAAACAGGTTTATCTCACCATTTTTCCAATCTTTCTCAAAAACACTAGTTACATCCAAGTCCTAGCCATGGAGATTTTCAATAAAAATAGTAATGCCTCCATTCTCCAGTTTCTTCCATAGCTTTGGATTGCTCTTTAGTTGTGCACTACTTATTGACTCCACTTTGTGACTTTCGCCACCCATCATTTTGCCAACAAGAATAGAATAGTCTAGAACCCTGTAGAAACAAACTCTTAAAATGCCCAAAAAGTGTGAGATAATAATCACATGCAATCGGGGAATGAATTTATTACCCCTCGGCCAACTCAAAATAATCATTAAAACGTAGTCCCAAGACTATAGAGGAGGACACTCAACCATCATTCAATGGAATGGGAAATTGCACTTCCCGTGAGCACGGTCATATGTAAATAGGGCTTTAACGTCAGCCTCCAACTCATCCTACCCCTGTCACATCATCTTTTTCGGAGCTTTGACACCTTTGTTGGTGAAGAAATCTGCCACCATGTTTATTTCCCAATAGACATGTGTAATATAACTTTTCTCAAAGGTAATAATAATTTCCTTAGAGAGATCGATCCAATTTTGTATTGACCATGAGGGTTTCTAATGGTCCTTTAGACATTGGATAATATTATTCAAATCCCCATCAATCCACACATATTTATACTTTAATTGGCTAGCCAACTTTAAGGTCTGGAAAACACTAGAGGCTTTAGCCACATGGTTGGTCTGAGTGCCTAAAGGAACCACAACAGCTTCAATGAAAGCACCATTCCCATCCCTTATCACCCCTCCACTCCCGACAGGCCTAGTATTTCCCTTGGTTGCACCATCAAAGTTGATTTTGACCCATCCAGGGGGAGGAAGACTCTAGAATATGCCATCTCTAGGATCCTTGATGCATTTTGACATATTGAACATGTCCACATTAATCTTCTAGGCTCCCACAATTATACAATCATACTCCTGCATACTGACCTTACCTTTACCTTTCAACTTGTTGTTAAGAAGATTAAAATTTTCAACCACAACTCTAGTGATCTTACCAAAAACCACTTCCTCCAAGAGAGCAACATCCCTGAAGATTCTGTTATTGCGTTCTTTCCAGATACCTCAGGAAAAGTGAGGAAAGATATAGTTCCAGAGCAGATTAAGGGCCCAATTCTTTAAGGGGCCCTTCCATTGGTTATAAAAATCCACAATAGTTCTAGGAAAAACCCAGCTAAGATCCTACATTCACAAAATCCTACACCATATGGCATAAGAAAATGAACAAAGGAGAAATAGATGTGAGGAGGTCTTAGCCTCAACACAACACAAATAGCACCTATTAGGAAAAGAGAACCCCCTCTTATAAAGATTATCATTAGTTAGCTGCTTATTCTGAAGAAGGATCTAGACAAACAAATTAACTTTCAGAATAAGGTTGTTCACCCACACCTTATCCCAAGCATGGGCATCAATGCCAGAGTAACAAGAGGCCACAACAAAAGAGACAAAGTGGGTACCAGAGGACGATAGCTTCCAAATCAAAGTGTCCTCCCTCCCTTGAGAGCTGATCTTAATTGAATTAAGAAGAACCTGCAGAGGTTGAAGATCCTGACTAATAGAAGAGATCTCAACCCATTGATCATTCCTCCAATAATCCCTAACCAACCAACCAAACCTGGACTTGCATTCCTCCATATAAATACTATAGATTGGATTATTGCACAGACACTCCTTGCCAATCCACTTGTCTTCCCAGAACCAAATTTTTTGCCCATTGCCCACCTTCCAAAGAGCTTCTTTTCCAACCAAGTCTCTAGCTTTAATGGTATTATTCCATAGAAAAGAACCAAAGGGAAGGTTCTGAGAGTTGAGAAAATATTGAAGGGAATCAACCTCCCTCAAGTATTTGCTACGCCAAATAGAATTCCATTCCCGAATGTCCTCAAAATTTCTCCACACCTGCTTAGCCAAGAGTGCTTTATTAAACACTCTGATATTTCTCAGACCAAGGCCTCTAGACTTCTTGGGTCTACACACTCTATCCCAAGCCACCAACAGAATCCTCTTCTTCTCCTCAACCCCCGACCAGAGGAACCGTTTTTGGATCTTTTCAATAATGTCAGCAAACTTAGCCAGGATCTTTAACAGACTGAGAGCATAAATGGGCAAATTTTGAAGAGAAGCCTTAAGTAACAGAACTTTACCAGCTTGACTCAAAAGGGAACCTTTCCAACCAACTAATTTCCTGTTGAACCTATCAACTAGAGAAATCCAAAAGGATTCCAGAGGTTTGGACCCTAAAGGAAGGCCCAAATAAGTTGAAGGAAGGGAATTAACACTGCAGCCTAGGATATTTGCAATATTCCACTGTCTGTGCTCAGGGGTATTGAAAAAATAGAGGGAACTTTTGGTCCTATTAATATTTTTCCCCGAGCCCTCCTCATAAAGAACAAGACAACTCTTTAAAGCTTCGGCTTCACCAATAGTAGCACTTCCCATAAGCATTGTGTCATCCACAAACTGCTAATGTGAGTGGACCAGATTTGCCGAAGAGGGTTTTAAACCTTTGAAGCTACCTTCTATCACTTTTTTATGCATGAGCCTCCCAAGACTTTTAGCCATGAGGGTGAAAAGAATTGGGGAGACAAGATCCCCTTGTCTGACTCCTCTTGACACTTTAAAGAAACGGGAAGGAGACCCATTTATAATCACTGAGGTGCTAGTGGTAGAAATCAATTCCCATATCAATTGTAGAAATCTTTCAGAAAACCCAAAAGCTTGTAAGACTTTAATCAGAAATTTCCAGTCTACTCTATCATAGGCCTTAGCCATATCCAGTTTAAGCAAGAAGCCTTGGTTTTTTGAAACTTCCAGAGAGTGGATATTCTCATGAATCGTAATTATTGAGTCTAGAATCTGTCTGCCCAGAACAAAGCCACTCTGCTGAGAAGAGATCAACATAGGAAGAACCCCAAGCAACCTAGAAGTGATCACTTTAGAAATAATCTTGTAAAAAGAGTTGCATAAATTGATAGGATGGAAAGAATCAAAAGAGTTAGCACCAAGAAATTTAGGTTTAAGAACAATGAAGGTAGCATTAAGCTCTTTCAGCAGTTTCCTAGCCCCAAAAAACTCTTTAACAGCATTAGTAATATCATCAACAACAATTTCCTAGAACACTTAGAAGAAGAACATGGGGAAACCATCTAGGCCAGGGGCCTTATTGCCTTCAAAAGAAAAAAACTGCCTTCCTAACCTCATCCTGTGACGGGATAGCCGTCAAGAGCTTATTTTGATGATCATCCAAGACATTAGGAATGGCCTCAATAAGAGTATTTTGAGCATCCACATTCAACTCTTCTCCAGCAGAAAGAAGGTCAACAAAGAACTGAATAGCTTCACCTCTAATCTCTTCCTCTCTCTCAATTTTGACCCCATCTTTCATTATATAGGAAATATGATTAGAGGCCCTATGTTTCATGGTAGTCAAGTGGAAAAACCTGGTGTTCTTGTCCCCAACAGCAAGCCAAGCACATCTAGATCTCTGTTTCCAGTAATCCTCTTCCTTCGAGATAATATTATGATATTTAGAGAGTATTTCATTTTCCTTTTGAAGGATATCTCCCACATAACCATCTCTCTGGATACAGTCTTGAATATCCCTTAAGTCCTATTGAATGGCAACTTTTGACTCAAAAATATCCCCAAAAACTTCCTTGTTCCAAGTCCTGATCTTAGATTTAACTTCGCCAAGTTTCTTAGCCACTCTAAACATGGCAGTACCACTAACATTTATGTTCCACCACTCATGAATGCAATTAAATATTTTAGGATGAGATAGCCACATTTTCTCAAATCGAAAAGGAAAATTCCTCCTACCTGACACAAACTTAGCCATAAAACTTATTGGGAAATGATCTGAGCCAATTCTGGAGAGAGCATTTAACGAACAACAGTAGTCCTTCAGCTAGTTATCCGAAATTAAAGCCCTGTCAAGCCTTACTTGAATGAGATCATTCCTAGCTCTCCTATTAGACTAGGTGTAGGTGGCCCCCTTGAGGTCCACATCATGCAAACATTGAGAATTGATAAAATTCATCAAATCCAACTTACTATCCAACTGAATATGAGATCCACCAAATTTTTCAAACCCCAGCAAGGGTGTATTAAAGTCCCCCATGATGATCCAGTTCTCATTCAGAAAGCATGACCTAAAAGACTCAAGTTTTTTCCAAAAATTCCTTCTAGCAGTTTTACTATTGGGCGCATAGATATTAGAAAAAATCCAACTGAATTCATCTCTGATATGCTTAAATATGGTGGCCACATGATTAGCATCTCCCAAAATCAGAGTTCCTTGAATACAGTCTTGATTCCAAAAAGTCACCAAGCCCCCAGAGGCACCATCTGAGCTACAGCCCTGCACACCACCATTCTTAAAAATCTTAATCTTCTCCACACTATCTTTGGACATTTTAGACTCCTAAATAATAAGAATGCCCGACTTATGGTCTAGCAAAATTGTGCTAAATTTCTTGTTTATGAGAATTGTTTAGTCCCCGAATATTCCATGACATAACTTTCATTTTTTAGATGGGGTTCTACATAAATCCAAGATGGTTTTTTGAGTTCCATCCACAATGTTTTGAATACACTCCTGCTCTCTATGCCATTTAGTTGATTTTTCTGCCTGAACCTTTCGACATTCCTACATCCGCTTTAGCCCTATTTCTTGTAGAAACCCCCACTATATTATTCCCCTTTTTACTCTTTTTCTTCTCAACTTTGGTGTATAGGTTTTCTTCTTCTACATCTAGATCCTCTAGACCCATAAACTCTTTCCCATCCATAAAGTCATCTATTGCAGTAACTCTATGTAACAGGGGGTTGCTAACCTCATTCCCCCCCTTGGGAGATCCAACTGAATTCCCAAATGTAGATTTCACCATCTCCGGAGAGCTTTGTGGCTCAACATGACTAGGAGAGTTAGACTCCCTAGGCCTCTCATAGACCTCTGCCCCCCTTTCCATGCTCTGGTGTGAGCGGGAAGTTTCCTCCAGACTATCAGTTACTGAATCTGGGATAACGTTCAGGATCTCATTTTGCTTTTCATCAATCCTTCCTTCTGCTCTTTCATCCTCCTCCTGGGAAACCTTGGTTCTCAAATCAACCTCTGCTCTGTCAGTACCTTTAAACTCACTTTCAGGATTTGCATCAGATCCTTTGCAAGAGTCCTCATCTTTCCTTTTTTCTGGGCTGAGGTTACGCTCTTTGCTATCTTTCTGGCCTTCCTTAAATAAATCAACACTTTTCTCCTCCTCCTGAGGCTTCTCCACCGATTTAACTTTCCACAACTTAGTCTCCTTAGGAGCCACCTTCTCATTGGGTTTAGACTTATTATTCAGACATTTCTTCGCCCAATGCCCAGCTTTTTTACAAGTAAAACACACAAAGGGTAGAGTCTCAAACTCTACATTCTGAGTCCATTTTCCAAGTTTTGAAATTATCTCAATTGACGAGGGGAAATCTGAGGACTGGGTAACCCCCACACATATTCTAGCAAAAACCAGCCTCTTTCTGGATGAAGTCATAGTATAAATGGATAGAAGTTCCCCAAAGGAGCTGGCAATCCCTTTGAACACATCCTCATTCCAAAACTCCAATGGTAACCCAGGTAAGCGCATCCAGACAGGTACTGCCTCAAAGACAACATCCGCAAAATTCATTTTTGGAGACCACTTCCTAATAGCCAGAGATGACTTGCCAATAACCCAAGGGCCACCACATAGAACTGCAAGTTTATCTTCTTCGCAAGAAAAAGCAAAAGAGAAGAAACCTTTAGGTAGAGCCGCAACCTCTACTTGTCCTTTAACTCTCCATCTCTTCTTCACAAAGTCCCTAACCACCTCAATATTTGGTCGTGGACCCATAAACTTACCAACCAATGACGACTCCATTAGAGATACATTATGGTCTATTACAAGATCAAGAATCAAAATAGCAAACTTCCCACTCTCCGTGGATGAGATATTGCTAACCGGGGCAAAAATGGATTTTCCAACTGGCTTGGTTCCAAAAAGTGAAACCCACTTCTTCTTAGGATCCTCCCGTGAATGATCCCTAAAAGTTTTGTCCTCAGCCTAGTTTCCAAGGCATCCAGACCCACAAGCCCCATCCTTTGACGAAGAGTTAGGGGAACACTTACCTTCGGATGTGACCTTTCCACCTGGATCCCCGCATTTCTCTAGGCCCTAGACCTCAGACACTGCTCCCTCCTTTTCCTCGTCTGCATTCTCGCCTGGCGCATCCCCAGAAGGGCCATCCCCTGGTCCAGAACCAACATCTTTTGAACCAGCCACCTGTTGCCACCCAGGAAATTCAAATCCTCCTCCTACCTAGCCATTCAAGAGGATAATTTGAAAAATAATGTTAGAGTATAAAGGTACATGGAAATTTTATGTTAATGCATTAATGAATGTCGAGTTTCCTCTTTGAAAAATGCAATAAAAATAGGCTTGGTAAATGAATTAAGGCAATATTAAGCTCAATTAATTAAAGGATCCCTAAATAAGTGTGAAAATATAAATAAATACATTTTACAACACTAAAATAAAGCACAATTAAGTTCAAATTAACATTGATTCCAAATTAAGTGTGAAAATGTAAAAGGGATACATTTTTCCACACTACATTTAGCCCCCACTTTAGTGAGAGGATGACCTTACGTCATACTCACACTAAAGTAGACATTCAAAACATTTGTATGCAACAACAACAAGATTACTCAATCATACAACATCAAAGACTTAAAAGAAAAGTAAAAACAAAAATGGTGGATCAAGCCTCGACTATCCAACACGATGTGGAACATGCCTCAGTTGTTTGTCCAAAAAAGGGTGGATCAAGCCTTAACTATCCAACGCAATGTGGAACACGTCTCGACTGTTTGCCTAAAAGTTTTGACAAGCGGAACACAATGTCCACTATCAAAACAACAATGCACGCTCACTCTTAGCTAATGGAACCTCAGGCTGTCCACTAGGTGAGCCCCTAAAATGTGGCTAAGTGAGAAATTCATGCTAGGTCTACAGGCTCTCATCATACTAACCATACCAAAGATATCCCTCAGATAACTCTAATAAGGCACCACAAAAATATAAACTTTGAGCTTCATAAGTTAACAAGTTGTATTATGCTAAACACTTATGAACAAAATACAAATAAATTTTGTTCAAAGGGATTTTACTTAGTTCATGAAAGGTCTCCTCTTATCGTGCCTAATGTCTCCAAGAGAGGACAAGTCAAGGATAAAAGCTTTGCAACTTAGGGAATGCAATGCATAGCATCACCACTAAGAGGAAAGTCATTTGCCAAGAAATGTCACACTCTTGGAGGACATCAAACATAATGACACCACCAAGAAAAAGATGTGTTGCAAGAAGAAAGAAATTTCACAATGAAACATAAGGAATTTAAAAAAAATCAAAAATAATAATGCCAATATATGCCCCCACTTTAAAGAAATTGCTAACATCATTGTTATGAGCAATTTACTTTAAAGTAGCAAATAATCAATGCTAAAAAATAAAGGAGACATGGGATGTTATTAAGAAATCCCTATGCCAAGTCATATGTTCCCAAATTAAGCTACATCATGAAAGAGAGGGTCAGCCTAAAAATGAAATCCTAAAACACATGGGTGATCCACAAATTTAGGGTCAGTATTTTTACAACAATATGATTATAGATAAAACGCTATCATTCCCCAAATACTCAGCTGTAAAACGTGAAGAAATGACAATAAAGAAAACAAAGAAAATATTTGTTCTAAAAATTTGTGAATTTCATGCTCATTATTTATGCCACATCCCTACTTAGTTAAGATCTTAAACCCTTGGCTATAATTCTCTTCTAGGTTGATGGTGTGTTGGTCACTTTGTTAATGTAAGATGGATAGGTATGCACTTGATTAGAGGAACTAGGTTCACTCATTGTTGGAAGTTTAGGCTCGGTTTGTGATTCAATTTCAGGATGTAAAAGACCAAACATATTAAGTGGTGGAATGGTAGGGGGTGTTGGGTGTTGCATGTAAGGGGAAAAGGATTCAATGCTTTCAATATTGTTAAGGCAATTGTTTATGAAATTGTTCATCCTATCATCATCTTCTCTAATGATGTCAACTTCACAAGGATATTCATTAGGATTTAATTGGGCTTAATTAGGTTCTATTGCATTAGGATCATTTCCAAAAACACAACTTGAAACACCAACTAAAGATGTTAAAGATCTCCATAGATTACCAATGCACATGTCCATTATGAAAGAATGATTTGAAATACAAATTTTTAGATCTTAAGCAAGATCGTTTTTATTATGCTATGTGAAAAGCTAAAAATGATTTCTTGTAAATGCAATGTTTAATTCACATAATGCACTAATTTTATTAAATGAATCTTAGTATGATCAATTTTAAGTAACAAAAATTCTGCAAATTGAAACAAAATCCTCAAAACAACAAAATAGAATATAGAAACAAAGGTTTTTCCCAGAAATTCAAGAAATAGCCCTGATCAGGGACTCATTCTCCCTTGGGTGAATGGGTCCTAGATTAGGGTTTTGAAAATCAAATTTACATAATTTTGAGTTGATTCTTGTGGTTTCATATTCTGATTTAAAATAGTGAGTACAGTTTGAAGTTTTTGTGAAATTAAGCTTGAATGCAAATGCAAAATATGACTAAATGTCAACTTAGGAGAGCTAATTTTATGTACAATTTTGATTCAATTTTCAAATGTAAATGAATGATGATGTAATGTTATGTAAATAATTTTTCAAATGGCTAGGTTTTTTGTATTTTTTAGATTTTAAAAGATGCAAAAATGAAATCCTAAAACCCTAAATGAGATGCAAACTAACTCAAGTTAAACAACCCTAAATGAGATTCAATTCAATTCAATGCAATACAAATGAATGCAAGATCTAGATCTATGGTGAAAATGGACTCCAAAATAAAAAAATTACAATGCTCAAAAGGTTGGGTTCACCAAAATGAAAAGAAGAAAAATAGGTTAAGGTTAGGTGAGGAAATTTGGGGTATGATGGACTACCGCTGCTAACTCTAAATCATGCAATTGCATATTTTTTCTCAAAGGGTTGCGATGCATGAACTACCGTTGCTAACTCTAAATCATGCGATTGCATAATTTTTCTCATAGGGTTGCAATGCATGAACTACCGCTGCTAACTCTAAATCATGTGATGCATAATTTTTCTCATAGGGTTTCATCTTCCTTGATTCATAAGAAATTACTTTCCCTTCTTTCATTAAAACTCCATCTAATCCTTCTCCTAATGCATCTATGATAACATTGAAGTTACCATCAGGATCTGGTACTTTCAAAATTGGTGCAGTAGTTAAATTCTCTTTAAGTAGATCGAATGATGCTTGACATTTTTCTATCCACTCAAACTTCTTCCCTTTCCTCTGCAAAGAAGTAATTTGAAAGTATATTCTGCAAAAAATTGTAACAAATTTCCTATAATACCCAGCCAGGCCCATAAAGCTTCTTACTTTAGAAACATTTTTAAGTATCGACCACTCTAGCACTACCTTGATCTTGGCTGGATCAATTGAGATACCTTCAGTCGATATCACATGTCCTAGGTACTGCACTTTCTTCTTTGAAGAAAGTACATTTAGATAGTTTCCTATACAACTTATGTTTTCTCAAATTTCAGAACTATCTCCAAATGCTTCTTGCAAATGATCTTCCCATTCTTTAAATAGATTAGATAATAATTAAGAAAAACTTAAGACAACCTGATCTGAATCCTTTAAATACTTGTTCATTAGATTCATCAACGCTGTGTGCATTAGTTAGTCCAAATGGTAGAAGAGAGTAATTGGAGCAATGCCTATACCTTTTTTCTAAAATTTTAAAGATGTCTTTATCCTTGATCCTTAATTAATGGTGTCCAGATTGTAGATTAATCTTAGAAAATACTACAACTCTCATTTGATCAAAAAGGTCGTCAATGCATGGCAATGGATACTTTTTCTTTACCATAGCTTTGTTAAGCATCTGATAATCTATGCACAACTACAATGTACCATCCTTCTTCACAAAGATTATTGGTGCTCCCCAGGGTGATACACTTGGTCTTATTAATCCCTTAGATAATAGTTCATCCAGCTGTGCTTTAAGCTCCATTAACTTAGTTCTTTTCATTTAGTAGGGCACTTTGGAAACAAGTTCCAATCCTGGAACTATCTCAATGGATAAATAAAAAATCCTTTTAGGTGGTAATCCAAGTAATTCTTCTAGAACCACATCCATAAATTTTCTCAAGATAGAATATCATTTCATATATGTCTCTCCATTTTCCATCATTTCTCCTTCTTCCATTTCTTAGTACTCTTCGATCCATAGTTGGCCATACCATCTTCTAAATTTATTTCCTTATATTCTTCAAGTTTTTCCATCTTTACTACAAAAAGCTTACATCCTTTCTTCTTAGCCCTAAGTAGTTGCATTGTGGAAATTTGACATATCTTGACGTCCCTAGGTATTCCTTGTAGTATTACTTGGTTACCTAAATCATCTAAAAATTCTACAGTTTTAGCATGGCAGTCAACCTTGGCCTTATGCTTCCAAATCCAGTTCATTCCTAGGATAACGTCATAGGATCCTAAGGGTGCTACATATAGGTTTACCTCCATAGAAAACAAGGTAGCTCAATCCTAGCTTCGAACAAACATTGTTCCACTGTTGTTCTTGTATGGTTTGCATATTATACAACCCATGACTTTGCCATGTAACCAACTTTCCTAGATATTTGCTTTGCTATTCTAGGTGAAACAAACATTTTTAGTTGCCCCAGTATCTATAAGTATGGAAATGGGTAAGCCAAAAAAAATCTTGGAGTCACTTGACACTCCGCTTGATGATCATCCAAAGTAGCATGAATCTTCTATTGGAATGCCACTAGTTGGGAAGGAAGTGGATTTCCATAAGGTCATGCCCCAAAAGGCTTATTGGGACAATTTGATGCATAATGGTCTCCTCCACATGTGAAACATCTCATTGCTAGTCCTTTATTCCTTGTAGGTTCACTAGGATTACTAGTATTACTTCCAACATTGTTCACATTACCACCATTAGAATTATTCCTTCTACGCTCCTTCCTCAATTCTTTCCCATTATTTCGAGGTCCCTTATCCCTTTGCTTCTAAAAATATTGCACCACTTCAAACCTCCTTGGAGTTGGTTTAACTTGAGCTCTCATAAAATTCTTATGGTTCCTATTCTCTTGGCGAATGGTGAAAGATTTGAGATTCTTCTCTTGCTTAACAACCTTCTCATACACTAGATCCATAGTGGTTGGAACATGAACATCTACCCCACCCCCAATCTAACTATTAAGTCCCATGATGAATTTCCTTATACAAAAATTTTCATCCTTAGATGATACATTGGAGCATAATGTAGCAGATGGGTAAACCTTTCCTAGTACTCATTAACTGACATTTAATTTCTCCCTATCTCATATTTTGGAAATCCGTGAGTTTCTGGTCAAAAAAGAGTTGAGGTAACCATATTTTCTGAAATATTTCCACAAATTCATTACATGTAAGTTTCAAAGAGCTAAGACAAAGTTCCATTTTCTTGTTCATCCACCAATTAGAGGCTTCTCTTGCTAACTGGTAAGCTCCCCATACTACTTTTGCAACCTCAAAATAATTTTGAATCACGAAATATTTCTCCATCTAGATCAACCATGATTTAGCTTCATCCCTACTTGTGCTACCTTCAAACTTGGGTGGGGTTATTTTCTTCATGTCCCTAGATAGTTCAGTGGTCATGCACTTCCTATTAGTTCTTTCTGAAGGAGAGGGTGATTTCTCTTTCTCATGATCATGGTCATGAGAATTTTCTCCCTCATCCTCATTAATTAGGATTTCTTGATCTACCCTATCTTCTACCCTTACTTCCTACTCAAGATTTCTCAACCTTGCCAAGATTTGATCCAATTTAGCTTCAACACCCACCAAACCTTGTTCAGCTTCATGACTTCCTCCAGGATTGGTCCTAGTTCTCACCATCTTTGCATGAAAAGGGTTATACTTGAAGGTTCATCATATTAGATTCAATCATGTTTTATCTATCTTATGGACAACATTTAAATGAAAATTCATTTGCACATAAAAGAAATTCGCATAAGATTTAAGCAAAAAGCTTTTGATAAACACATGATTTTATTCATTTTTGAGGATCTCAAAATCCTTTCAATTACATAGAGTGACTATTCAGATAGTCAAGTGGAGAGTATTCCTCGAATTCACTCTCTGACACATAACTTAACGGGTATTACCTCCTACATAATTTAACCTTCAGATTTATCATCTGATACATATTTACGAGTCACATAACCCCCCGATTCATTACTTGAGGAAATTACAATTACTTCCACCATCGGAAGAACTCTAGGGTCTCTAAAGATAAATGTTGGACTGACACTTCCTTCTGAGGGCATATCCCTAGAAAGTGACAAGGAGTCATATTTCGTAGTTGTGACTAGAGGTAGATAGTTGAAATTGGCTTCCTCCTTCATCTTTCTCTTTACTTCACTAATTTGAGAAAGAGCGTGACTGAAGGTTTCAGTATCACTTAACCAGGCAACATTATCGAAGTTGGTACCCTCTATTGTACAAACAATGGCCTCTTTTTCCTTCTTGGCTTTCAGGTAGCGCTAGTTACTGATTACTAAGTTTCTTGTAGTTAACCTGTGACGCACCATCCTGGCACAAGAATTTCCAAACATTAGTCAATTTTGGATGGAAATTATGATGAGCTCATAGGTTCTAGAGCTAAACCTGGTAGCTCTAATACCATGTGTAACATGCCAACTGTTCTCGCAAGTAAATTTCCTAAGTTTTCACTCTCAAGTAAATAAGCTATGTTTCAAAACCATTGCAAAAAAAAAAATCTTTCATAATAGAGAACAAATGAACATAGATGTCATAATAATGATCAAATTTGATTTCATTTCCAATACAATAATCATCATGATACAATATTACAAGATTGTAGATAATTACCTACATAGCTCAACCGAGCTTCAAAGAAATAGATACAGATGGTCTAGGAATCTTCTACATAACTTGATCCCCATATGTGGAGGAGAAGCATCACTCAAGAAATTTTCCACCAACCACAGACTCATATGCGGTCCCCCACACATCTATCAATGGATAGATGGCCCTACCCTTTGACAAAGAGATTGGTGAAGAAACCTTGTAACATTAACCTTAATGAGCTTAGTGGTTGTGTCCTACACAACTATAACTTGTAGACCTTACAATCTTGATTTAGTATGCACAAAAAGGAACACGTGAATTGAGAGTCGAGCCAAAGGAAAACACACCATTTTCCAAAGTATTCTCACACAATACTTTGAGTGATAGTCATCCTATTCACATGCACTACCCTAGCTAATTCTACTTTTGACCATTATATATATGCATAGGTAAACCTTTAATAGGTAATCCTAACCTACGGTTTGGCCTATTCCCTTTTCCAAAACTAGATAGCATCTCTATCAAATGAGCGTAAAAATAGAATAAGTTACCCTCCCTTCAATGGATAACCTAACCCTAGGATTTAACTCATAAGCTATCCAAATCCATAAAACCATAACTTAACAAGTTATCCCAAATTCATAATTCCTAATATATAATACTAATGACATCAACAAAGTCTCCTTAATAGGGAGTAAATACAAGCACTTATATGGAAAACACAAAAATCACAATCTTTCCTCTTTTATAAGCAAATAGACTTTCCTCCATTATAAGCAAATAGACTTTTCTCTAATATAAGCAATCTAAAGCAATTCAGCAACACACAATCAAGATAATATTCTTTTAGATTTTAAGATATAATAGAATAAGATAGTATTCCATTCCTATCAAACACTTAATCCAATTGACTGTAGAGATTCCTAGCTTGGCATCCTCTTGCAATCAACTTATATAATAACCTTCCTTTACTTAACCTCACTAAATTTCTCTTACCAAAAGCTCTCAACAAAATAACACTCAATGAAAACTACAACAGATATGGCATTGTAATGTCATAGATGAAAAAGAAGTGTAGAAATGAGGTATGATTGACCCATATTTATACATAAGATTCAACCTCAAAAGGCTACAATTAAGTTTCATATTTTGCCACTTCTCAGCCATTTAAAATTGACTCAGCTTAGAAGAAGAAAGGTGGAAAATTATCATGAAGATAGTCATTGATTCATCACAGCAAATTGATCCAATGATCACACAAGTTTGACATATTCAAAAAGAAAATGTTTTAACAAGTTAATCGATTTCAAGCTTGTTAGACTTCTAAAGCATTCAAATAATTAGTAGATCATGCCACCAAGTTTGAAGCTTATTCCCTATTCACAAGGCCCATGGTTTAGCATTTGAAATGGTCTATCACAGATTTGTTGCACTTTATACAGTCGACTAAGTCAAATCCAAGTAGTCAACACATATTATGATTTGACCCTTTTGCATTTATATTTGCATTTTGACTTGGTACATTGTGATATGTTGCACTATATTTTAGTTCATTGACTCACTCAATATATTAAAATCCCATGTATTCATTTATCATTTAATTTGAAATGATATATACTTTACATTTTCTTGGGCACTATTATATAGGGCGCTATATTTCCATTCATGAACAAAGCATAAACTTGTATGTATCAGCCTTTATATTTTGCATAATATATGTATAAAATTACTTTCTATTTATATAAATAAATAAATAAATATATATATATATATATATATATACATGTACATATATATATCGATAAATAGCTCATGCTACGATATATATATATATATATATATATATATATATATATATATATATATATATATTCATTTATATATATTCCATGTCAACTAAATATGTACACATTTGATATTCAAATGAATAAGATCGGGTTAATATTCATATACCATATCATTTGGATATATATATATTCTTATTTATATATCAATATGCATGTATACGTATGCATACATATGTTGACGTATCCATATGGGAATTTTCATTTTCCTTTACATACATTTATATTGATACATGTATTCATATGTATATATATATACATTTGATAACACAATCACATACATAAAAAATTACTAACTTATTGGTAGATATATATATGTATGACGTATATATATACACATGTCATATTGTCCTCTCGATATCTCCATGCTCATAAGTAACCCATGTCCATAAGCGCACATAGGTATGTCTACCTATGCACTCTCATGTACACATTCCTTCATGTGTATGGATTATTATCAACATGCGTATGCATATATATATATATATATACCTTCAACATATATACACCTCATCAATCAAGAATAGTAATATAAAGAATTACTCACAAGCATCAAGCACTAAACATAAACCAAGAATGATCCTAACAAAAATCAACTTCCTTTCTATTGCAAACACATCATGCCAAAGGATAACTTATCAATTCCCAAACACTATGACTTGACCTAGCCATTCTACTAGTGAGTGTGTGTATAACCTCAATTAGATTTCATTACCGATTACTTTCCCAAGCTCTTCTCCTGAGTGATAATTCCCATCCCTTCTAGAGGATAGATTTTGAACTTCCATACAACTTAACACATTTTCATGGTAGTCAGCCATTCATCAATACAAACATTTGCATTATCCTTTTCATAGTTAGAATATCAATTCAATAAGCATTCACTCCATATATGCATTTCATCATAATTATTAAATGAAATAAATGTTCATTCACTTTTGATAAGAAAAGTACAATCCACATATATTTATATCCAAACATAATTTCAAATACATTCACACATGCAATAATTACCCTAACACAGTAATGGTAAATAGGTAAACGCACAATGGGGTGTGACATAAATCAACATGGAAAACAGACTGTAAGTTCATACCTTTAAAGAGAGGTGATAAAATGAGGACCACAATGGAAAATTCAAACCCTAGATGCCAATAGAAGACCCACAAATTCGAATAGCTTAACCCTACCTCGCAATTATCCAATGCACTGAAATTCTTAAACGCCCAAATCTTTCAAGAAAGAAATACAATAATACAAATGAAATGAATTTACCTTGCATTATAAATCAACTCAAACAAATCCATTAATGACAACCTAGCATTTGTGGTTTGTAATAAAGTATTGACTTGACACTTTTACATGTTTCGAGTAATCCATGAAGGTAAGGATTTCACGAGGACACATATTTCAGGGAATCCAAAGAGGTTTGGATTTAGCGATGAAAACTTTCAAGAAATCCGCCTAGGCATGGAATCCACAAAAACATAGTTTTTGGAAAATCCAAAGGGTCTCAGATTTTTTGAACCTGAGACAACTTAGTCATTAAAGGGGAATTAGTAACATCTCAATCATTGAAACCCATTATTGTAAAACATATTCACCTCCAATATTAATGTAATCATTGAAATCTCAAAAGGTGACAATGCCAAAAGTCAAAGGACCTATCCCTTAAGGGGAAAATGCAAAACCCAAAGCGAAAACAAAGAAGCAAAGAGGGTCCCTACCTAGGGCAGGGCGTGTGTGCGAAAAAGGCACAATAGGTATTCCTAAAGAAGAACTTCCCTTTCACCAACATCCACTACAAATATAAAGGAGACCTTTTAAATCATGGCTAATGTAGTGGTGGATGAGTCTCCAAAACATGTAACTTTTGAGTTCCCCATTACCAACCAGGAGAGAGCAACTACCTTAAAGAACATACATCCTTCAATATTAGTTGTATTCTATGGTTTGGTTACTGAGGATCCAGATACCTTCTTGTTTGAGTTTGATGTGTTGTGTAGAAGCTATGATTATACAACATATGCAAATAGGCTCAAAATGTTTCTAGCAACCTTGAAGGATCTCTAAGATGGTTTATGGGTTTAGGAAGAGATGCTATTGCAGATTGGAACACTATGAAGACCAAGTTCCTAGAAAAATATCAATATTATTGTAGATAAATTGATAGGAAGAGGGGTGATATTTTAAGGATGACACAAAAGGAAGATGAAACCATTGGAGGATTATGTAGAAATATTTCACCTTTTCCTTAAGAAGTCTCACCAAAATAGACTATCAAATGAATCCCTAAAATTAGTCTTCTTAAGAGGAGTCAATGATGATTGCATGGATGTTGTTAACCTCATTGGTGTAGGGAAATATCACAATTACCATTTTAAGAAATATGCAAGGTTTGCAGAAACTACTCAAGGTCCTTCACTAAGAGGACTAGGGCAAACAAAACATCATCAATTAGCAAATCATATAGTGGAGTTTCCAAGGTAGAATTAAGTAACCTATTATCAAATATGAAAGAATATATCAGTAGCCACTTAGACACATAATTGGACACTTTGCACCTAAAGAGAAACAAGAAGAAGAAGAGACAGTTCTTACTTAATACTGTCCTAATTGTAGACAAAGGAAAACTAATTGCAAGTGCAAAAGAGTGGAAAGTATTTTTGAGGAAAAACCAAGGAAACTAAACTTTCATGCATTGGAATATGAAGATGGACAAGTGTTCTAAATTTCACAAAGGAAACCATGGAATCCAAGACAAGGTATGCCTCCAGGTCCTTTGAATTTCAATATGCCATTTCCAATTAGCAATCAAATTTCCTCTAGTTGGAACCCTCAGCCTTGGGAAAATCCACAAACCAATGGAAAAACCCTCAACCAAATTGGAAACAACAACAAAAAAACATGTGGCCGCAACAAAACTATCAAGGATCCAACTACAACCCCCAATGGCCACTACAACAAAATCAATGGAAACCTCAATGGAAAAGAGGCCAATAGTGGAATAACCAAAATATGAATTATTGGTAGCCACAATAGCCCTTGCAACCACAACAAAAATTCATCATGCTAAATCCCACAAATCCATCACTTTAGCCACCTAAATCACCTCAACTACTAGCCCAACTTACACCTAACCTGAATAACAAGCCCATTCAATAGGCCTATACTAATGAGGCTATCCATTATCCTACCTATGGGGTAGAGGTGAGTGATGTCCACCTCAGATCAAGGAAAACATTGGTTGGGCCTTCATCCCCTCAAATCACTGAGTTGGTTGATGAGGAGCCCTCAACTGAGACATTGGACAACTCGCATGTATAAGGAGCCTGAGTCAAATTAGGTTAACCAAACCACTTCAAGTCTAGAGCCTCCATTCCCTAAATGATTAGTTGTGCAAATACATCAAACCCAAGTTGAACTAACCTGTTAGGGTAGCTTAAGGATGTGTTTATAAATATACTCCTCATCCAAGCCATCAAGGAGATTCCTATTTACACTAAAATAGTGAGAATTTTTACTCAAAAAGATAGGAAGAAAGAGAAAGAACCCTCAAACTATTCATGTCTTAGGGAAAATTGTAGACATTATGTTTGGAAACTTAACGGTCCCCAAGTATGCAAATCCTAGGAGTCTAGTGGTAGATGTTAACATAAATGGCACTCTCATCAAAAACACCTTGATTGACTTGGGGGTAGTGATAAATGTGATGACCAAGGAAACAATGAAACTATTGCAATTGATAGACCTCATATTTGCAGCCACTATTTTATAGTTGGAAGATAGGTCAACTGTCAATCCTGAGGGCATCATTGAATACTTGGTCATAACATTGGATAAATAGGAGTACCCTACAAATTTCATGGTATTGCAGCCAAAGGCTAACCTTGTAGGCTATCCCTTCATTCTAGGAATACCATGGTTAGCAATAAAAAATACATTTATAGGTTGTAGGTTTGGAAATATGATTATCTCAAGTGGAAAAGTGACTAAGAAATTAGTCCTTTATCTACCAACCCAGCCTCATGCAAACTTAGATTGGACCATTTGGCCTGCCCTAGATGAGGAAGACTAGTACTCCTTACAAATCCTCACAAATATTGAATACAACCCTTTATTAAGCATCCAAGATAAGGATGAATTGATAACACACATCACACAAAATAACTACAGTAGGTATCCACAATAGCAGGAGTACTGCTTAATATGCATACAAGATCCTCTACAAAATATTAGCCCTACCAATTCATTAGAGTCAATATCCCAAATTTTCCATTCTTTTCTATGTATCCTAGATAAAGTAGGACTTGACCTTTCATCCGTACAAACAACATCCCAGACTTTGGCAATAATTCCATGTAAAACGTTAAATGTTAGTAGCAAATTAACTGTTGCACAATAGACTTCCCTAACCACTGTGTTGAAGGAACATGCAAAAAACTTTGCATGGGATTACCATGACATTAAGGGGATTGACCCAGACCTGTGCATACACAGGATATACATTAGTGATGGTTTTAAACCAATCATGCAACCCCAAATAAATAAAAATTCAAACACTTTGAAATTTTTTTTAGAAACTAACATGACCTTATTAAGATTTTATAGTGCAATAATTAAATGGGTCTATCTTGCAACAACTAAAAATTAACACTTAAATATCTTTTAGAATGAAAATACTATGCAAATCTTTATTTTTTTAATGATTTTTATAAAAATATGCATTCATTGATGATAATAATAAAATTTAAAAGTTACATTCAAGTTATAACATGACCTAATGAATATTTTAGAAGGTTTGAAAGCACACAAACATCACGTGAACACCAAAATATGATATTGAAAAAATGGATCTAAGATCTAAATTACACCTCATATATCACAATGGAATGGGACTAAAATTGATCTTAAACACCCACTTAGCTACTAGTGTCAATAAAAGAGTTAGATTGGTGGATTAGTGTTTTATTTCTTTGGTGAGTGGAAGATTTGATATTTGTTTAAATTATTGTTAATTGACTTAATTTGACAATTAAAGATGTACCTAGGTTAAATATGACAATGCAAAAAATTGTTATGATTTCAGGAAAACACATAATGAAGAGTTAGAAACAAAATTCAAAAGAGTAGGGTGCAAACACGAAGAAACTTAACATATAAATTTGAGCTTGAAATGGCTAGATACAGGTGATGATTCCCTAGACCGAAAAGTGGAGACACTCAAAATCAAAATTCAAATTTCATTTATTCCTTGTATGTAAGTTCTCCTCTAGAAACAGTATTGAAACTTCATCTGTCATTGATAAATTCTACTTTCCCTAATTTTTTGACTTGTAGAACTTGAATTCTTGATTGAGAAATTAGATCTTCAATCCTTTCCCAAATTTTCTTGATATGTAATTTGCACACAAGAAAGAGGAGAAAGGGTTATTTTGTATATGGCTTGCCTAAGTCAAACCCCATTTTGGTATTTTCACCTCCACAATCGCTGTGATGATGTATAAGAGATCTTACCCTCGATCAAGAAGAGGCTAAATGATAAGCAAGTGTCAAATTGATAATTGTTGCAACTTACCACTCAGATCTATATTACTTGATGGACTGAAGCCATTTTACTTATCACCTTCAAGGAGAAATTGATGCTTGATTTGAAGTTCTAAAAGTGTTAGTACTCACAAAACAAATGGATATGAAACATAAACAAACTCGCATAAAAATTTGATGTATTTCTAACATGATGCTCAACTAAAATAATGTTGCACTAATTCTCCTAATTCTACTCTTGGCTTCTTTTTAGGATGCTCAATTATCAATTCAAAATGTTAGGATTGCTTAGGTGTTCAAATGATGAAAAAGACTTGTATTAATTTATGCATTTCTTTAATTTCCTACGAATTAATTATCGATAGCTGGAAAATAATTTTGAACTTTTAAATTTTAAAATATCGACATCGATATATTTGAATTGGAACCAAATAGACTAGATAGGGGCACCTGTGCCATAGTCCAAATCTATTTAGGGGCCTTAAGTATCAGTAAATGAATATTAAACTCGTATTCCCAATTCAACTCTCTATTTTTTGAAGATTATTATAAAACAAGAAAATTAAAAGCACAATTAGGTCCAAGCACATAAAGGGGAGCTAAACCTAGTGTGAAGTTGTCAAAGGTGACAATTTATGATGCTACAAAATATTATAACTAATTTTCCTATACACTTGAAAATAAATAAATAAATAGTTAAAATAGCTAATCAAGGCACTAATTAGTTAAGATCAAGACATAAGCTTAAACACATTTCTTGGGTGTGATCTTGTAATGAAAGATCCAACACAAAATTTCTTGTTAAAATAAAATTATAGAATAAAAATATATACTATCTTATTGACTTGAATAATTAGGAGTTGGGTGTCAACTAACTCTCTATATCAAATGCATTGATGGAAGTAGAAAAACTTGAGAAGACGAACATTGTTCCATCCACTTCAGAAGGAGAAGAATGCCTAGTGGAATTAGAATCTCTACATAAAACCCTTTCTAGGAAAAAAGGAGTTTGGGATGATGGAAATCCAACATGGGAATCGATTCTCAAGGAGTTACCTGAGTTCCTAAATTGAAGTTTTTATCTTTTCTTGGTCCTTTGTCCTTGATGTCAAAGGGGGAGAAGATGAGGAGAAGAGAATGTATAAAGTAATGTTACCAATTTTTCACCACAACTCAATTGGTGGAGCTGGCTGAACATTGTTATATCTTAAGGTGAAATTACAGTTATTTCTGCATTATGCTTAAGTGTTGTTTGCATTTTGTTCATTATTCTTCAAGTGACAGTTGTGCTTTGAAAAGAAGAACTAGGTTTCAGAAGTGCCATTCAATGTTTTACAATTAAATGAAGTACAAAATTGAGCATATAACCAACAGAGCATTTTAAATGCTTTCATTCATTTCATAAAGTGATTCATAATTGCATAGCTTCATTTGATTACAAGAATCCAAATGATATTACAACATTGCATTGAAATGCGTTTTCTTTTTTAAATGAAAAGCATAAGATGAAATCACATATCCACACAAGCCGTAGATGGGACTGTCAAAGTGCATCATTAATAGCACACTACACTATGGAAGATGTGAAAGAAGAAATCACTTAAGTAATGACAAAATCATCATTGCCTGATTGCTCGAAGGTCAATGCTAAAATGGCGCACCTCTGTCTTCTAGAGCTCCATTGACCTACAGGAGGGAAGAGAGGGATGTCAGAGGCTCTGATTATGAAGACACCTATATGAATCAACAACAATAATGTACTCTTTTTTTAATCATACACTGAAACAATCAAGAAAAGTAAAGAAGAAATGAGCTAAAGGAGAAACATCAATATGATCATTATATCTTGTTTTTTATGCTAACATTGTTTGTTTTCTTGTGCAGGTATAGGGAAACTCAAGATGTTTATTATTCGAAGACCAAGCATGTGGAGAAAAACGGGCTCCCACAAGGGTAGAGATCGGCATGCTGCCCTTATTCATTACAAGTGGGCTGATAAAGAAGTAGTAATTACATCATCATATTCATTAGGAAAAGAAATGATATAAAACTGAAGAGTTAAACAAAATTATCTATCAAGCATTAAACCAACCGTGCATTCATAACAATTGGGTAAATGCTTTCTGAAAGCTATAGGTGAACAATGAGTTTAATCCGCTCAATTAATTCAACTGAGTACATTTATATCAAACGCTGTTGTGTGGATCACGTTTTATCTCTATAGTAATATTTGATCATCATGATCATATGTCATGCAAGGTTTAGTTCATCAGTGTTCTTTTTCACAACCAAGGACAGTGAACAGGCATACATTATGCCTTAATGAAGAAGAGTTGTTTTAATTTTCATCCCAGAAGAGGGTAAATTCATGGAACAATTTATTAAGAGGGGCATAAAAATGCATGAAGAGTGCCAGGTTGAAGCCCAAGAGTATGAAGGGACAGATATTGCATTCAAATGGTAATGAACAATCAGTTCCAGTTTGGCCGATAAGTAAATACAACATTAGGAATTACAATGTGAAATGTTTGTTCCAGAATGATAAGGAAATGACAAACATAACATAAAGGTGTTTTTGAAGTGTTATTCATGCTGGCTAAAATAATCAAGTAAGATCTAATCATTAGAATTACAGTGCTTCAATTTAAATTTCTGCATAAATCTAGGAATAGAATTAATAAAATCAATCATCTTGAGTTTCTTCAAGGAATGTCAATAAGAAGGAAACAATCAAGGTACATTGTTCATTCAAGAATATCTTCAAAGAGTTACAAGTATCAAGCAAAATAGACATGAACAAATTTGGAAAAGATTCTGATACACAAGATTAATTTCTAGAATAAACAAGTTTACAAAAGGCATGGGAGTTCAAAACATAGCATGTCAATGATACCTGAAGTGTAAACAGAAGGTGCAAGGAGAACCTTTAGAATGAAGATATGTGGAAGTTTCAGGCAACGTGAAACCAAAAGAATATGGTCGGTAATTCTTCTAAATTTGAATTCATAAGTGGGTTTTCAAGATATCTTTCAGAATCTTATAAGTCGATGTGATAATTTTTTAATGCAATACAAACAATATGTGTGTATTCAGAATACTATATACCTAGGAAAAGGTCTTGTTAAAGACAAGATTTATACAACATTCCCATGGAGAAGGCTAAGAAAAGTGGAAATACCATGTGAATCGGGTCCAGATTCTTACACATACAATTTTTATTGTTTTCTCATATACCCACGATTGATTTCATTTTTACATATGGAGATCATAGTTTTTGAAAAATACATGGACCTCTTTAAATAAATTCAGTGTTTCTTCATTACTGTCAGCATACCCACTTCGGGGTTTCTGGTCAAGTGTATAGATTTTCATCATTTCCAATCTGCCCATATGGGTATTTTCTCTCGGAATAACAGGTTAAATGTTTTATCATATGGGAGTTTTCAAACAAATGATCAGTTTTTCCTCTAGATATCAAGTACTCATATGGAGGAGATTAAAGTTTCAGAATAACAAAAGAAAAGCACCAGCCATGATGGGTCGAACCCATAAATTGAATGCAAAATGAATATACAAAATACCCACGTTTGGGGTTTGATTTTAAATATAGAAATTGTAAATTGCAGTGTCAACCCATATGCGGATTTTACATGAAACAGAAAGAATACAAAAAATGTGAATTTCTATGGTGGGTCGAGCTTCAAAAATAGAGAATGCTATTTTTCATTCAAATCTCATGATACCCATGAAGGGGTTTGTTCTAAAAGTGTGAAGTTGGTAAAAAATTCAACATGGGTCGAGCTCAAAATGCTTAGAAGGATCTCACAGGGTTTTCATAGCCACGGCTTGTTGACCCATCTAGAGTCAAGTTCCAAATTCGATGGCCGACCAAATATATCAATAATCAAACACAGAGATTCAAAGATTCAATAAATTGCTATTATGGGTCGGACCCAGAAGTTTCCATACACCAAAATTAGATACATATCTTGCGGCTTGTATATGGCCATAAATCATAAGTGAAAGTTTTCAAACTTTGTGAGAAAATGAAGTATATGCTTTAAACACAACTCACCATTTCATGCTCGCAGGAGAACACACATGTTACAGCCAAAACATTCACCATAGGCTCCAAATGTAAAAGCTTTCACCATGGCGACCAGAGGAAGACACCACGAGCCCAAGCTCAAGGCTCGAGCTCTCTTAAGTGAGCACAAAGAAGTATACAAATGCATTAGAGGTTGTCTTGGCTGTGGCCACAAAGCTAGAATGAACTGAAAATAAAAGCCATAGAAGCTATAATAATAGTTTACCTTGAGCACAGTAAGAAAAAAAAATAACCCTCAAGCAAGCTATTTCATGAAGCTTCAAGTCAAGCTCAAGCTCATGCATAGCGGCCAAGAGGTAGTCATAGGAAATGTAAAGAAATCAGAAACAAAGCATGAGCAAGCCACAGCCTTAGTAACTCTTACTACTTTCAGAATGAAGTGAGATGCCACAATAACATACAAATCAAGCTTACCTAGTCAAGATTCAACTATTAGAAGGTGAAGGTGAAGACTCTTGAGCATGTAAATTACAATCTGAGCTCAATCATGGTGGCGGCGCTATCCTTTCAGCCATAGACTATTTTTTCCAAAAATGATGATTGCAAAAATGAAATCATTTTGAGGGTTTGACCTCTTTTGTCTCATGCCCTAATTTGAGCCAACATTATAATTTCCTTCAAATATTCACCTTTGACATTAGCATGTGCAAAATTATAATTAGGGTTACCTTTGCATTACGAAATCAAAGTCTGAAGCTGATGTTTGAAAGGCCGAAAATTCATATGCCTAAGTCAAGCTTTGAAGAGTGATGGAGTTATTTTCCTAAGGTTTAGGATTATTTGTTAATGAAGAGGGTTGTGGGTTTAGAGAGATTTATGATTAATGATGCCTTGGTGAAGAGTAAATAACTGGAGATATATTTGATTTTAATTGATTTTGTGAGAAATCAATAAGAGTTGTAATATCATTTCACATTTCACACTTAGGGTTTTTGTTTTTTGAATTGATTTTGAAGAAATCAATTAGGGGTATTGATGAGTAGAGTTGTCTTGTATATTTTTATGATTTTTTAGAAGAAAAATCAAGCATTGTATGGGTGTAATAAGGTTGTAATTCTTTTTGCAAAATATTTTGCAATCTTTAATTGCAAAAATAGACAAATTGTAAAATCTCCAATGATGTAAAGCAGAATCATAAAGCAATCTTTTATTAATTGTTTTATGATTTCTTGCTATTTTTAGCAAATTGTATTGACTTTTTCTCTTGGTTGGATTTGAGTCTCATCTTGGAGAGATAAGGTATTTTTTTGACTTTTAAAGCAGATTCAGCCTATTTTTAGGGGCTTTACAGTTTGATCATAAAAGCAGTGTGCTTTTTTCTGCTTTTATGCAGTATTTTGAGACAGTTTAGAGCTTTTTTCCTTGAGCTTCTTTGTGAGCTCGGATTAGGGTTTCTTGAGAGATATTTTGAAAAGACTTAGTGTTTTTCTCTTCTTAGTTTAGAGGTTAGTTTCTTACTCATACACATTTTTGAGCTTGTAAACCTTTTTGTACTCAGTTCCAAATTATGGCATACTCCTTCAATTGAATAAAGCAACACTCCTATTCCTCAATTCTATTTCTTTTGCATTTTTAGTTCGATGTTATATTGTGATTTATGTTTTACAGAATCCTTATTATGTCCTAGAATTGTAATTTTGGTACAGAAAGTTCATAAAATACGGGTTGCATGTTGTATTTAATTTTGAATCTTCATGCAAATTATTCATGTGTTTAATGTTCAGGAGGAATTGTGAAATACTATTGTTTTCTGAAAGCTAATTGTGTGAAAAAAACCAGTGTCATCATTAAGTTATTATGAAGTCCTAAAAATCATTTTAATTAGTAGTTTTCATTTCAATCATCTTTCTCTATCCCTTTTCTTAGAAGAATCTTTAGAATAGGATCAATCATTCGGAGAACCAGCTCACTCTAGAGATTCCTTCTTCATTCAGATCACCCACATCTGAAGAAGGTTTCCATGTTTCAATAGATTGTTGAATCTTGCATTTAGCAGGGTGAAAATCTAATTGACAATAGTTTTTGGCACGCCCGGTGGGACTCTAAAAGGCATTTTCAGAGTAATTTTAATATTTTCAGTTTGCTATTTGGTGTATGCAGTAGATTTTCCAGCCTTCTTGAGGCTCATTACAATATACCTAGCGACTCTGATTCTATTTTTTGCAGGCTAGTACAACTTGCGCATGAGAGAGATATAGACAAGATTAAGTTTTGCACCCTTCAAGTATGGAGAGTTTTCCCCTTCACGAAGAAGAGGTAGAATAGAAAGGAGGATTTTTGAAGCACCCATGAGATCGAAGTCAACACTTCCTATTTTCAGTTCCTTGGTGTTATCACCAGGAGTTCCAATTCCAATCTCACAAGTACAGCCAATGGCAACACTCGTTTGCATCCTTCAATGGAGGTGCCCCATTAAACATCATTCAGTATGACGACATACCATTCGCAGCCCTTAGAGGTCTTCCATTCTTCACTAGGGAGGATTTCACCACACCAGTTGAGCACATCCGTGAAATAGCCACGCTATGCTCAGTGCATAATATCACACAGGAAAACGTCACACTAAGGTTGTTGGTTGCGTCACTCAAAGGAAAAGTGTTACAATGGTTAAGAGGCCTCGTAGCCAACTTAATCGTGACATGGGATGCGTTAGGTAATGGTTTATATCAACATTTTGCTGATAAATCTGACAACCTGTCTTTATTAGAGCAGCTGAGCACCATTCAGAGGGTGGCACATGAGCACTTGGTAGACTTCAACTACCAATTTCAGAGAACCTGGGACAGGATTCCTGCAACGGTAAAACCTTTACCAGCACACACTTTTTTGTTTTACTTAAAAGCTCTGAATAGTAAAATTGCAGTCATGACCCAGTCTATGGGTGGGCTTACACTTCCTAACACCTACAATATAACCATTAACACTGAAAACTACCTCATCCAAGTTGGAGACATAGCTCCTAGACCTCCTATGCCTTTTTTTCTAGACATACAACCACCTATCCCTATTGTTGTACCTCCCTTAGCTGTTGTCCTGCCTGTTATGGTGATAGGATATCATAACACAGCCCAAGAAGTTGTTTTCCTAGCCCCAAACCAAGAGATGCAAGAGAGTAAAAGCATATTAAAGACCTTTGGAAATGATCTCGTGACTATTAAAAAGCACGTTGACCAAGAACATAAGCCTTATCAAGCTCCTTATCAACAAAACCAATAGAATATACCCGCTTTTCAAAATGATTATCAAGCCCAAAGAAGGAATTTTAACCCTAGGCCATTCTAGCCATACAATCTGAACGCAACCAGTTCATCAAAGGAACTTGTGCTACAAAATAATGTTGCTCAGGATTGTGATTGGTATTATCTGTGCAATCAGCCCCATAACCAATCAGTGTGTGCCAATGGAATGAGAAATTAGGCTTTAATGGTTCAAAATAGCTATGTTGGTTCAGAAAATGTTGCAGATCATAATTAAGAACAACAAGATAACATGGAAGTTTCCTTTTTGAACTGGAAGAGCTCCAAATTATGTGGCGTGAATGGCCAAATTCAATAAAATTCTCTTATTTCAGCTAATACCAGGTCAAAAAAGAGAGTTATGGATCTGGGACAGCAAGTTGGAAGTTCACAGCAGTAGCCTGTAATCAGTAAACAGCCTGTGTCATCAAATGCTAATGTTGCCTCACAACCTAAAATGCAAATTCTGCAAAGAGGACAAGAGATACCTAACAAGGAGCAGTCAAGAACGCATTCTCAGCCTTTGCAGAGGTAAAATGATGTCACAAAAAATCAGCAGAAGGTAAATTCTTCATCATTCAATATTATTGAGCATCTCAAGAAAACCACTGTTAGCATGTTGATATTAGATGCTTTACAACTTCCAGGGTAGAAAGGTTTACTACTGAGTGCTTTGGCTGAGTTGTCTATTTCTGACAATGCTAATCAAGGAGTTGCAAAGGTCGTGCTTGCTAATGACCTGGAGGATAAAAATGAACAAAAAAGGAAAGAGGTAAAGCCCCTTATGTTCTATTTAAGTCTAATCATCGGCGATAAAATTGTTCATAATTGTATGGTTGATTCTGGTGCCAGTAGTTCAATCATGACTAAGAGTTTAGCTGATAAGTTAGGTCTTGTTTACGAACCTAATTCTCAGAAAAGCGTAGTGCAATTAGATGGGTCTGTTGTTAAAACTGTTGGTATTATTAAAAATTTGGCTCTTACTTTGCATGCATCCCCAAGTTTTTCTATTCATCAAGACATACATGTCATTGACTTACCGCTGCACTTTTCCATTTGTCTTTCAAGAGATTTTATAGCCAAGTTGGGTGGGTTTTTTTCTTCTGATTAGTCTCATTTTTTAAAAAAAACAAGGTATGGTATGAAAGTGACCATAAATTCTGAGCCTCTCGCCAAAGACCATATCGAACCATACTCACCAGATCCTATAAACGCTAACCTCTACACCACCTTTGCACTAGAGGAGCAAACCATGACCTCGGACTGTAGCACCCATGTAGACAATATCAATCTAGATGAATGGGAAATCGAAGATCACGAGCTTGATCTATTTCAGCACATAGATGAGATAGGGTTATGAGTCTATATGATTCGAGAGCCTGATTGCGATATGCCTGATCTTTGTAAAGAGGAAGAACCGTCTGCAGAAACAGGGAATGAGCTTTGGAAGCTTTACTTCGATGGTTCAAGGAGTAGTGTTGGTGTCGGGGGTGGAGCTATGCTGATATCACCTGAAGGAAATAAATACTTTTCAGCTTGCAAATTTGCTTTCAGCTGTTCTAATAATATAGCTGAGTATGAAGTGTTAGTGCATGGCCTTGAATGGGCCCACAAACGAAGTATTAAATGTTTGCAAGTTTATGGTGATTTAGAATTAATTGTAAATCAGGTCAAAAATTTAAATGCTGCCAAGAATGATTTACTTAAGAAATACAAGCATCGTGTATGGGATTTAATGGAGGATTTTGATGCTTTTAATATCATGTCAATTCCTCGTAATCAAAATAAGCATGCTGATAGGCTCACTGCCATAGGAGCCCAATTTGATTTTCCCAAGGAGATTCATAAGGTAGAGGCACATCAATACGTGAAAATAGTGGTCAGACCTTCTGTACCTGACAATAATGTGAGCTGGCAGGTTTTTGACAGCAATGAGCAAATCGTAAATTTCCTGATTGTTGAAGCTGAGTTTGCAGATGGAAACTAGCAAAAATGGCAGCAACAATATGATGACCAGATTGTGTAGTTGAAGACCAACAAGCTGCCAAAAGGATTGGTGACCTTGGAATTTGTGTTCAACTCAGATGACCAAGTGCATAAAGACAAATGCAACTTGACTGTTAAAGAAGAACATTATGCAGCCATCGAAATCTTCAAAGGAAAGCTTCTCAAGTTGGGAAAGGTATGTAGTCAAGACGAACAACAAGCATTTATTCTGTGATGTCAGAAATTTAGTGATGGTTTTGCTTGGGAGTATAAGGATTTGGGAGGTTTTAACCCAGAACTAGCCCAACATACCATTGAACTTGAACCCGATGCGAAACTAATAAGGTAGAAGCAAAGACAGCTCAATCCCAAGTTAGAACACCTTATGAAGGCTGAACTGAATAAGCTAGTTGAGAGTGGTATTATTTTTCCTATCAAACACACCTCTTGGGTGTCAAATTTAGTACAAGTCAGGAAGAAAAGTGGGGAAATCAGATTATGCGTCGATTTCTGAGATTTAAATAAAGCATCATTAAAATACCATTACCCACTCCCTTCCATGGAGAAAATCTTACAAGTAGTTTCTGGTTCTGACATATTTTCTTTGCTAGATGGTTACTCAAGTTACAACTAGATTTTGGTGAAGCAGGAAGATCAGTTCAAAATAGCGTTTACAACTAAGTGGGGCACGATGGCCTACAAGAAGATTCCTTTCAGCTTATCCAACACTAGAGCAACTTTTCAGCATGCGATGGATATGGCCTTTCATGGCCTTATGAAAAAAATTGTTCTGGTATATCTAGATGATATTACTATTTTTTCCAGAAATGCTAACGAACACCTTGATCATTTGGAGTAGATTTTTCAGAGATGCGGAGAGTTCAGAGTGTCTCTCAATCTGAAGAAGTGTATATTTTCAGTGCACGAAGGAAAATTGCTTGGACACATTGTTTCAAAGCAAGGTATTTCTATAAACCCTGAAAGAATCTCTGCAATTCTTGAATTGCCATTACTAGCTCATAAGAAAGGCTTGCAAAGCTTTCTTGGAAGAATAAATTTTGTGAGGAGGTTCATATATACTGAATATTGCAGCTTTGTTGCAACCTCTCACTTCTATGCTTCATAAAAACATGCCATTTAGTTGGACCAAGGAAGGTAAGAGGAGCTTTGAGCAGATTAAGGAAGCCCTTGTTGCCGCTCCTACTCTCATTAATCCAAACTTTCACAAAGACTTGATTTTGTATGCTTTTGGAGGAGTAGATACAGTTTTAGCTATGTTATGCTAGCAAAACGATGAAGCCTTGGAGTAGCCTGTTGCATTTTTTAGCCAAGTATTGCATGATTACGAGGTAAAATATTATTTTGTTGAGAAGCATGTTTTTGCTGTTGTGAGGAGTTTAGAGAAATTCAGGCATATGTTGTCCAACAACAAGATTCATTTGTTGGTAGCTCATTCAACAGTTAAGGATTTTCTGCTTAACAAGGATATTAATGACAAGCGTGTTAGTTGGATTACCAAGGTAATGGAATGTGACGTTGATATAAAAGTAACCAAGCTCGTTAGAGGCAAAGGTTTGTGTGAACAGATTGCTGATAATGAGGAAAGCAACTTAAAAGAGGCTACAAGCATAGAAACAGTGTTAAATAATGATGTTACAGGTGTTGTTGCAGCATTTCATGCTACATGGTTACAGCAGATGATACATTATTTGCAAACTGGTGAGTGTTCTGAAGGCTTAGACAGAGAAAAATGAAGATATTACAGATTAGAAGCCATCCCTTATGCAATCATTGACGAAATTCTTTATAAGAGAGATTTCCAAGGTGTTTTATTGCGTTGTATTCAGCCTGATCAAGTTGACAAACTTTTAGCATAGTTTCATGATGGACCTTCAAGAGGTCACTTTGCTGCAAGAACAATAACTCTAAAAATTATGTGAGCTGTTTATTACTAGCCAGATTTGTTTAAAGACGCTATTGCTTGGGTCAAAAAATGTGAGAAATGTGCCTTATTTTCTGGAAAACAGAGGCTTGCACCATTGCCCCTGCATCTGATTCAGGTAGAACAGCCCTTTGCTAAGTGGGGCTTAGATTTTATTGGTCCTATTAATCCACCTTCAAGCGCGGGTCATAAGTGGATTATTACTGCCACAAATTATTTTATAAAATGGACCGAAGTTGTTGCTTTAAAGGAAGAAAACAAGACTTCAGTTCTTAATTTCTATAAAGATCTCGTATTGAGATTTGGTGTCCCATATTCAATCATTTCTAACAATGGTTTGGATTTTATTGGTTTGAGGATTTCTGACTGGTCAGTTAGAAATAATATTTATTTGAACACGTCTTCCAATTATTATCCGCAAGGCAATGGTCAGGTGGAATCTAAAAATAAGAATCTGATTTGGATAATCAAGAAGACTGTCGAAGATAATCAAAATACATGGCACGAAAAGCTAAAGTTAGCTCTATGGGCTGATAGAATAACCCCTAAAAGGGACACTGGTTGTTCACCTTTTGTTTCAACTTATGGTAAAGAAGCTAAGTTACCTATTTCAATTGAGTTGCCAACTTTAAGTTATGTTAAAGAACTGGAATTGCTAAATGAACAGCCTCTTGAGGTGAGATTTGCACAGCTAGTAGAGCTCAAAGAAACTAGAAGGGAAGCTCTAAGGCAGTTGGAGATAAATCAAGCTCAGATGAAGAATTCTTTTGATAAGAGGGTGAGACCATGTTAGTTCATAGTGGGAGATCTAGTTTTCAAGTGGAATGAATTTAAAAGCAAACCTGGATGACATTCCAAGTTTGATGCAATTTGGGATGGGCCTCATGTGATCACAGAATGCAAGGAACAACACACATTCCAACTTACCAAGTTGACTGGCGAGGTGTTGTCTATCCCAGTTAATGGGATCCACCTCAAGCATTGCCTCTAAGATAAGTTATATCTCATAGTTAAGTAGAGTAGTTGCAAATAAGTGTGTTCTGTACATTTACTTTCAGTAGTTTTTCTTTCCCTAAGAACTGCTGCGCATATTCCATTGGCCATCAGGGCCTGTTAGTTTGCTTTCAGTTTAGTTTTATTTCTTTTACTGTTGTTCGGAGTGTTGTTGTTCAAGTTCTGAGTTTCAAGAAGGGTCAGATTTGACTCCATGCCCAATGGAGTGTTTTAAGGCCACTGATCTATGCTTAGCAGGCAAGCATTTAGCAGAAATCGCCAAAAATGTTATCAATTTTTTTCCACAGCTCAATTGGTGGAGCTGGTTGAACATTGTTATATGTTAAGGTGAAATTACAGTTATTTCTTCATTATGCTTAAGTTTTGTTTGCATTTTGTTCATTATTCTTCAAGTGACAGTTGTGCTTTGAAAAGAACTGGGTTTCAGAAGTGTCATTCAATGTTTTACAATTAAATGAAGTACAAAATTGAGCATATAAACAACAAAGCATTTTAAATGCTTTCCTTCATTTCATAAAGTGATTCATAATTACATAGCTTCATTTGATTGCAAGAATCCAAATGATATTACAACATTGCATTGAAATACATTTTCTTTTTGAAATGAAAAGAATAAGATGAAATCACATATCCGCACAAGCTGTTGATGGGACTATCAAAGTGCATCATTAATAGCACACTACACTATGGAAGATGTGAAAGAAGAAATCACTTAAGTAACAACATAATCATCATTGCCTAATTGGTCGAAGGTCGATGCTAAATGGCGCACCTCTGTCTTCTAGAGCTCCATTGACCTACAGGAGGGAAGAGAGGGATGTCAGAGGCTCTGATTATGAAGACACCTATATGAATCAACAACAATAATGCACTCTTTTTTTAATCATACACTGAAACAATCAAGAAAAGTAAAGAAGAAATGAGCTAAAGGAGAAACATCAATATGATCATTATATCTTGTTTTTTATGCTAACATTGTTTGTTTTCTTGTGCAGTTATAGGGAAACTCACGATGTTGTTTATTATTCAAAGACCAAGCATGTGGAGAAAAACGGGCTCCCACAAGGGTAGAGCTCGGCATGCTGCCCTTATTCATTACAAGTGGGCTGATAAAGAAGTAGTAATTACATCATCATATTCATTAGGAAAAGAAATGATATACAACTGAAGAGTTAAACAGAATTATCTATCAAGCATTAAACCAACTGTGCATTCATAACAATTGGGTAAATGCTTTTTGAAAGCTATAGATGAACAGTGAGTTTAATCCGCTCAATTAATTCAACTGAGTACATTTATATCAAACGTTGTTGTGTGGATTACGTTTTATCTCTACAGTAATATTTGTTCATCATGATCATATGTCATGCAAGGTTTAGTTCATCAGTGTTCTTTTTCACAACCAAGGACAGTGAACAGGCATACATTATGCCTTAATGAAGAAGAATTGTTTTAATTTTCATCCCAGAAGAGGGTAAATTCATGGAACAATTTATTAAGAGGAGCATAAAAATGCATGAAGAGTGCCAGGTTGAAGCCCAAGAGTATGAAAGGGCAGATATTGCATTCAAATGGTAATGAACAGTCAGTTCCAGTTTGGTTGATAAGTAAATACATTATTAGGAATTACAATGTGATATGTTTGTTCCAAAATGACAAGGAAATGACAAACATAACAGAAAGGTGTTTTTGAAGTGTTATTCATGCTGGCTAAAATAATCAAGTAAGATGCAGTCATTAGAATTATAGTGCTTCAATTTAAATTTCTACATAAATCTAGGAATAGAATTAAGAAAATCAATCATCCTGAGTTTCTTCAAGGAATGTCAATAAGAAGGAAACAATCAAGGTACACTATTCATTCAAGAATATCTTCAAAGAGTTACAAGTATCAAGCAAAATAGACATGAACAGGTCAAGCAAAATAGACATGAACAGATCAAGCAAAATAGACATGAACAAATTTAGCAAAGATTCTGATACACAAGATTCATTTCCAGAATAAACAAGTTTACAAAAGGCATGAGAGTTCAAATCATAGCATGTCAATGATACCTGAAGTGTAAACAAAAGGTGCAAGGAGAACCTTTAGAATGCAGATATGTGGAAGTTTCAGGCAAAGTGAAACCAAAAGAATATGGTGGGTAATTCTTCTAAATCTGAATTCATAAGTGGGTTTTCAAGATATTTTTCAGAATCTTATAAGTCTATGTGACAGTTTTTTAATGCAATACAAACAAGATGTGTGTATTCAGAATACTATATACCCAAGAAAAGGTCTTGTTAAAGATAGGATTTATACAACATTCCCATGGAGAAGGCTGAGAAAAGTGGAAATACCATGTGAATCAGGTCCAGATTCTTACACACAGTTTTCATTGTTTTCTCATATACCCATGATTGATTTCAGATTTACAAATGGAGATCATAGTTTTTGAAAAATACATGGACCTCTAAATAAATTCAGTGTTTCTTCATTACTGTCAGCATACCCACTTTGGGGTTTCAGGTCAAGTGTAAAAAATTTCATCATTTCCAATCTGCCGATATCATGGGTATTTTTTCTCGAAACAACAAGTTAAATGTTTTATCATATGGGAGTTTTCAGACAAATGATCATTTTTTCCTCTAGATATCAAGTACTCATATGGATGAGATTAAAGTTTCAGTATAACAAAAGAAAAGCACTAGCCATGATGGGTGGAGCCCAAAAATTGAATGTAAAATGAATATATAGAATACCCACATTTGGGGTTTGATTTTAAATATAGAAATTGTAAATTGCAGTGTCAACCCATATGCGGATTTTACATGAAATAGCAAGAATACAAAAAATGTGAATTTCCATGGTGGGTCAAGCTTCAAAAATAGAGATTTCTAGTTTTCATTCAAATCTCATGATACCCATGAAGGGGTTTGTTCTAAAATTTAGAAGTTGGTAAAAAATTCAACATGGGTTGAGCTCAAAATGCTCAGAAGGATCTCACAGGGTTTTCATAGCCATGGCTTGTTGACCCATCTAGAGTCAAGTTCCAAATTCGATGGTCAACTGAATATATTAATAATCAAACATAGAGATTCAAAGATTCAATAAATTGCTATTATGGGTCGGACCCAGAAATTTCCATACACCAAAATCAAATACATATGTTGTAGCTTGTACATGGCCATAAATCATAAATGAAATGTTTTGAGCTTTGTAAGCAAATGAAGTATATGCTTTAAACACCACTCACTATTTCATGCTCGCAAGAGAACACACAAGCCGCGGCCAGAACATTCACCATAGGCTCTAAACGTAAAAATTTTCACCATGGTGGCCAGAGGAAGACACCAAGAGCCCAAGCTCAAGGCTCAAGCTCTCTTAAGTGAGCACAGAGAAGTATACAAATGCATTAAAGGTTGTCTTGGCCACATCCACAAAGCCAAAATGAACTAAAAAGAAAAGCCATAGAAGCTGTAATAATAGTTTACCTTGAGCATAGTAAGAAAAAACAATAACCCTTGAGCAAGCTCTTTCATGAAGCTTCATGTCAAGCTTGAGCTCATGCATAGCGACCAAGAGGTAGTCACAAGAAATGTAAAGAAATCATAAACAAAGCATGAGCAGGCCGCAACCTTAGTAACCCTTACTGCTTTCAAAATGAAGTGAGAAATCACAATAACATACAAATCAAGCTTACCCAGTCAAGATTTTACTGTTAGAATGCGAAGGTGAAGACTCTTGAGCATGTAAATTACATTTTGAGCTCAATCATGGTGGCGGCGCTATCCTTTCAGCCATAAACTATTTTTCCAAAAATGATGATTGCAAAAATGAAATCATTTTTAGGGTTTGACCTCTTTTGTCTCATGCCATAATTTGAGCCAACATTATAATTGCCTTCAAATATTCACCTTTGACATTAGCATGTGGGAAATTTGAATTAGGATTACCTTTGCATTATGAAATCAAAGTCTGAAGCTAATGTTTGAAAGGCCGAAAATTCATATGCCTAAGTCAAGCTTTGAAGAGTGATGGAGTTATTTTCCTAAGGTTTAGGATTATTTGTTAATGAAGAGGGTTGTGGGCTTAGAGAGATTTATGATTAATGATGCCTTGGTGAATAGTAAATAAGTGGAGATATATTTGATTTTAATTGATTTTGTGAGAAATCAATAAGAGTTGTAATATCATTTCACATTTGACACTTAGGGTTTTTTTTTTTTGAATTGATTTTGAAGAAATCAATTAGGGGTATTGATGAGTCGAGTTGTCCTGTATATTTTTATGATTTTTTAGAAGAAAAATCAAGCATTGTATGGGTGTGATAAGGTTGTAATTCTTTTTACAAAATATTTTGCAATCTTTAATTGCAAAAATAGACAAATTGTAAAATTTGCAGTGATGTAAAGCGGATTCATAAAGCAATATTTTATTAATTGTTTTATGATTTCTTGCTATTTTTAGCAGATTGTATTGACTTTTTCTCTTGGTCGGATTTGAGTCTCATCTTGGAGAGATAAGGTGTTTTTCTAGCTTTTAAAGTAGATTCAACCTATTTTTAGGGGCTTTACAGTTTGATCATAAAAGCAATGTGCTTTTTTCTTCTTTTATGCAGTCTTTTGAGATAGTTTGAAGCTTTTTTCCTTGAGCTTCTTTGTGAGCTTGGATTAGGGTTTCTTGAGAGATATATTTTGAAAAGACTTGGTGTTTTTCTCTTCTTAGTTCAGAGGTCAGTTTCTTGCTCATACACATTTTTGAGCTTGTAAACCTTTTTGTACTCAGTTCCAGATTATGGCATACTCCTTCAGTTGAATAAAGCAGCACTCCTATTCCTCAATTATTTTTCTTTTACAATTTTAGTTCGATGTTATATTGTGATTTATGTTTTGCAGAATCCTTATTATGTCCTAGAATTGTAATTTTGGTACAAAAAGTTCATAAAATACAGGTTGCATGTTGTATTTAATTTTGAATCTTCATGCAAATTATTCATGTGTTTAGTGTTTAGGAGGAATTGTGAAATACTGTTGTTTTCTAAAAGTTGTTTGTGGGAAAAAACCAGTGTCATCATTAAGTTATTATCAAGTCCTGAAATCATTTTAAGTCGTAGTTTTCATTTCAGACATCTTTCTCTATCCCTTTTCTCAAAAGAATCTTTAGAATAGGATCAATCATTCGGAGAACCAACTCACTCTGGAGATTCCTTCTTTGTTCAGATCACCCACATCTGAAGAAGGTTTCCATGTTTCAGTAGATTGTTAAATCTTGCATTCAGCAGGGTGCAAATCTAATTGACAACAAGTACATGTTATGTTTTGGTCCTGTATCTATGTTAGGGGGAGTTGAGCATAATAATTTTTTTTTAAGCAAGTCTCTTTTTTTTGGCACATGTTGCCATCAATGACAAAGGGGGATATTGTTAGAAGAATGAAGAAGGTGTCCTCTAGGTTTGTTGTCATTGATGCCAACATTGTTCAAGGTAACTGGCTAAGTAAACTATGTGTCTACACTAATCCAATATTTTGATCTAGAAATCCTCTTGGTAAAAGTAAATTCAATGAGTTTTTGATATATTGCTCAAGACTGTTGGTAACAGTTATAAACATGTTTTCAACAAGGTTGGGTGATCCAATTGAGTTGTTCAAGTGACAAAAGTTTGTCATTCTTTTGGCCAATACAGTTATGAAATGTTTATCTTAAAGCATTATTTATTAGGTCCAGGCCGACCTAATGTATGCTATGATTTGTTGAACACGCCAAAAGAACTTTTTATTTAAGCCAACAAACCTTTTTAGGTTATGCATTCAATTAGGCCAACCTAATTGATGTATAAATATGAAGCTATGTATATATATGTAAGTGATGCGGATAAAGTACATAAGGTTATGAATATAGATGAAGGAATGGTGTGGTATATAATGATGTGATAAGTGTGATAGTGAAAAGTTTTTAATAGTGTTGTATGCCTACAACTAGAGCAAAAGTTTTGATATTCCAAAGCCTAACTGAAACTAATCTTTGCACATGAAAGGTGCATTTACTCATTTCTTCAATTGGAAATGAGTCATACCTTTTTGTATCTTGGAAATAAGTCATTTTTGTATTTAGGTCATGAGCCTTTCAAGCATAGTGTGTCCTGGTAGTGAGCCCTATAATATCTTATAGCCAATTATAATATATTGTGAGCTAATCCTCGCCATGGTTTTTCCCTTATTGGGTTTTCCACATAAAAATCTTGGTGTCAATATGTTATGATCTCTTTTATGTTTTGGCTTACTCTTGTAGGTAGATGTGGATTAATAATTGGATGGTTAGTAATTAATTGTATTAGCATAATACTAATTCATCCCCCCTCTTAGTATTCGTTGTATTCAACAATTTCATCCAATATGCTCTACTATCCATGTTGATTTGAAAAGAAGACTAGGATGCTATATTAAGGGCTATTGGTTTATTGAAAACAACCCTCCTTATAATATTGTACCTAGTTGATATAACCCATCCTCTTAATCTTGCTACCTCTAAAGTCCTTCACATCATTTCAAATCATAGATTCTACAAAATATCTCTTTCGTATAAATTTATTTGGGAAGACTTTCACTCAAGTGATTACTCTACTAATTTTGGCTATAACTTGTTGATCCTAGATTCAACCTATCCTATTGGATGAATATATGGAAGCACAAATAATTGGTTTCTTTTTGTGGACAAATTGTCATAGAAGAATCTTGACTATTGACAATCTTCAAAATATATGTTTCTAGATGGCAAGTAGATGCTCATTATGTGAACATAATGAAGAAAACATAGTTCATCTTCTTATTCACTATAGTTTTTCTTTGAACAACTAATAAATTATCCTCAAAAAATTTATATTATATGGGTATAGCAAGACAATCTTAGAAGTATTACTGATAGCTAGAAAACCCCCTTCTTCCACTCCCTAATCAAAGAATTATAGTGGCATGCTTTGTTGCATGTTGGTTGGGGCTTATGGAAAGAACATAACAACAATATTTTTAGAAACCAACACATACCTTGGGAGGTTCTAGCTGATTTTATTTTTCACAAAATCATTGAAAATATTAAGGTGGCTAATCTCTAGAATCCTAAACATAACCCTTAGATCTAAAAAATTGGCTAAATTTGACCTCTCCATATTGGTCTTTCACAAGACTGCAACTTGACCTCTCCCCAAATTCTAGATGGCACAAACTCAAATTTTATGAATCTATTAAAGGCAATTTGGGTTAAGCAGGTAGGGTGGCCTTTTAAGAGATGACAAGGGTCAATTGATCTATGCCTATGCTATGAATTTGGGATTCCAATCTTGCAAATTTTCCAAAGGTACCTCTGCTCACCATGGTATTTTATTAGACATCATTAAGGTAATCAAAAAGTTAATTATTGAGGGAGATTCCAAATATATTATAGATATTTTAAGTTCCAAAGCTAAACCTTGTTGGTCTTACAAAGAAATTATTTGGGAGGATAAATTAAACCTTAATAACTTACAAGATATTAAAATCCAACACACTTTTAGAAAAGGTAATGGGGTGACTAATCTATTAGCCAACCTCAACTCCCAAATTAAAGGCATCATGATCTAGTATGATACCTCCTCTCTTCTATAACATATAGAAACCTAAGTTAAAAATGAGTTACAAGACATTGGTGACCTAAAGCTACTCGTTGATCTACAATTGTCTATAGCTCTTCCATTGCATTTGATGTTTTTTTGTTGATTCTTCCTAGTCCTATTTTTGTTTTTTAGTTTTAGTTTATACTCACTCCTAGTGAAACTTGTCATGTTTGCATCTATGGTTGTTTTTTAAATGGATCTAGGCAATTTCCCATGTTTATCTTAATAAAAAATATATATGGTATTAAGTATAATAAAAAAATATTCATTTCAATCACTAAATAAAGAAGGAACAAACAAATTCCCTTGCAGTCCATGTTGTAAATAATATTGATTGGTAACCTCATCCAAAAGATAATATTTACTATCTATGTAATGCCACCAAACTTTCATGTTAATTATGTAAATTTTAGATTAAACAAAGTGATATAAATGAAGTACTATTTAGACCCAAATTATTATTTTTTGTACTCGTGCATTCACAATTGATTACTTAAAATGAAACTTCACGTATAAATATTTTTAATTGATTAACTATTCATGGAAATGAATTTGCTCTTGTAATATTATATGAAAAATGAGATAATTTTCCATATGTTGACAATAGCCTATTCTAGGAAAATGTTAATTTTGTGGCTACAAACTTCAACCCGTTACTTTGATAAAATATTCATCTACAACTCTCAAACATATGATGATGATTTCCTTTTTCCTATTATATAAATATATAATACTTGTAAAAGGAAAAATGGGATTTTTCTAATGATAATTTAAATTAATTAAATAAATGCATACAATTTAGTATAAGATTATTTGGAAATCAAATCAATAAGTTAATTCAAGTGATCAAAAAGTCCTAATCTCAATAGAGTGTGTGCACAATTCAAATGAAAACAATGAATAAAGTAAATCAAATTAATCTAATCTACTTTACACATAGTTTTTGAGAAGGCCTTATTGTTCTAATAGTCCTAGTGAATGCCAATTAGTTTTATTAACATATGATTTATTTTTATATTAGATGAAATAAAAAAAAAAGCTATATGAACAAGTGGAGAGGGAGCCACTAGTATTTATGTGTTTCAATTTTTTAAAATGTTTGGCTTACATGCAAAAAATTAATACATAGAGTCGAGATATCTACAACTTGCAATGCTTGTTTTAATAATAAAATAAAACAAAAATATTCACAATGGTGCTTTTACAATGAGAGAAAATTAGTAGTTTTGATGATAAGAATGTGTTGAGATCTAGTTAAATGATGGTAATGAAATAAATTGTAATAGTGTATATTTTTATTATGCAAGTTTCTTTTTATGTTGAGCATTCTAATATTCACCTAGTTCTTGTGAGTGAACCATACAAAACTCATTTTCAAACTACTAAGTTTTTTGTAGTCAGTGTGCCATTTTATTGATATTTATTGAAGATTCTTAAGGCTAGTCACCTTTCAAGTAGGAAAATGACCTTTTATCATTTCATTATATAGATTTTATAACAAGCAAATACATTGAAATGTCCAAAATCATATGTTAACAAATAATTTTGATGACATAAAATATGCTGAAATCTTAGAAATATTGATTGAGAAAGAAATTTTTATAAAACTCGATTAACTTTCATTTACTAAATCTAACTTTAAAATTTGTGTAAGGTTATAGATGGCAAAAGGAAATTGTAAGTATAACACTAGCTATTATTATATGTTCAAATCTCACACTTCTAATGACCTAGACCATTGTGTCTTAAATTTTATTTGGAACTATTTAGTAACAAAGATTTTTACTACTGTAGGGGAAAGCCTACAGAGCTATACTTGACATTATTTGATATAATAGATAGGTCAAGCTTTGTCAAAATACGATACACAATTCTGACGATAGATCATGGAATATGATCCGTTGATGCAAAAAGACTAACACAATCTAATCCAAGTCTCCACATGACATGGACACACCGAGCAAAAGGGTACACACAGTTTGTGAATGTCAAAGCTCATACTTCACCTCTGTGGAAAACAAGTCGATTGCTTAACTGGGCATTAACATCAAAGAAGTTTTCCCCAAGAAATCAGAAATCTTTTTGATGTGGGACAAAGAATCTGCCTTCATATCTTCACAAGTCAAAAACAAGATGTTGCTTTGATTCCTACTGGCATTCCACAAGCTCAAAGAACACCTCCTTGGAAACTGGAAATGTCGTTCCACCATAACTTCCAGTGGGAAACGAAAGTGTCCTTGGGATTTCGAACGACATAAATCATTCGGCAGCCCAAAGATGTGATTTGAGGTGGAAAAGCAGAGTAAGGAAGATGGGTGCCGAACAACCTTGGCGAGGGCATCTCTGCAATCACAGTGGAGGCATTACAGATTTCTCGTGCTCTGTAGATTATTTCTATGTTGTGAATCAAGTCATGGACGCTCCTTGTCTTCAAAACATGGCCCTTGCTTTCTTGCCTTGTCATCTTCACCTTTTAAAAATCACCCACTTGCACATGCTGACCATTATTCGCTCAGAAATAGTTTTAATGCCTAAACTCCTCCTTCGTAAAAGCAAACTTTTTAATAGTATAATATTAAGTGCATTATTACATGTCATATGCAAACTATTCCATAGACATTATTTAATGCACGTCGTATGCAAACTATTCCATATACATTATTTATGCTTTTGCAAGGCGCATAGTGGAGTAGTTGGACAATATATTTTTCTAAAATAATTATTAACTAGCAATCGTACCTTGGTGTGCAATGGGTAGGCCAAAGAGGTGTGTGGAAGGTCAATTAGGAAAAAATATGGATTTTTTGTTGGCATACATTTGTGTAATACATGAGGTCAATTGGTAGTTCATTTTTAAAATATTATTACTAGTACTTGCATCAATAGGAGGTTCAAGGGGGGCGCCAATAGGAAATTAAAGTAAAAAGTGTAAATGAATTGTTTTAACACATAGTTGACAGTACTAAAATATACCTGTATAGACATGTGCATTGTATAACACAATTAGATACAATCTTTTGCTGGATTTGTTATCTAGAAACAATGAAATCCCTTTGAACAATTTGTTGCAACTTTGCATAAGTCAAATGTACATAAGAGTATCTATATGTCCTTTTTAAAGACATGGAATGTCTAAGATATTTCTTTGAACAAGTAGTTTCAAGTTTGATGCAACCACACGTAGAAGATATCTTTTCTTTTCTCCACTAGCGATCGACCACCTGCAAAAGACAAAATGTGTAATTGATTAGTTTTGCTATTGATACTCTATTCAAAAAGGGGGTAAAAAAAATGTATAACTTTGAGAGAGTGTGTAATTAATTGTACATACCTAAAAATGGTGTGAGAGTACGTGCGAGTGAGCTTCTTCTTTCTTCCTGAAAATGTTGTATGGATTTTTCTTCATTTTGGAGTAGCCATCAAAACAGAATGTGGATTCTATGCGAAGGCCATTTATGGATTTGACTCTAAACATTGTTGTAAACGTAAGGCCTTGCCTCTCAATTGTACCAATATTGATTGTAGCTTTATTTAGTGTAAGGCCCTACGATTTCTGTATAGTGATAGGCCATACCATGGTTAGTGGTATCTTCCTACGATTGTCGCGTGTTATTGGATGTATTGATATAGTTTTTGGGTTGGATCCATCCCAAGGTGGACCACTGTAGTTATCGAATGTGACTGTGACATATGCAGGCAATGCATGCGGTTTTGATCCAACAAAATATACAATATCTTTGATTGTCCAAGCGATCCATTTACTAGTCCAACTTGGGTCCATAAGTTTGTTGTAAGCATGACACATTGACATTTGCTTAGCAATACCTCTTGGGGAAGTTGCTTGTCACTATGATCGACACCCAGTTTAGATTATGTATTTTTTGCACAACTAAGTGCAACAAGCACATTAAGTAGTTTCAACATTTTTTGTTCTGTAATGTTACCAGCTCATTTGTAGCAAATAAGTGTATCGATTGGTCAAAATCTTCTTGTTCAATCATTTTTAGTTGCTTGTTGGTGTGTCATTAATAAGTCCCAATCATGTTATGTATGTAAAAAAACATACATAAGAAACATACAATAAAGTTGCTTTTTTTTTTACAATATATCAAAGTAATTGAACAATAAAAAGCAAATATAACCTATCTTACATTTAATGCCAATGACATTTAATAATGAGGACAAAAAAATAAGCCATAATATAACTATAAATATTAACTTACAAAATAGTTAACATATGCAACAAATGCACAAAAACAAACCTATCTTACATTTAGTGTCAAACTTTGTCATCAAATTGATGATTGACTCAAGCTAACACTATTAACTAACGCTAATAGCTACAACCATTTAGTGTTTGGGGTGTGTTTGTAAACTAATATTTGCAAGGAATCAACACTTGACGAGAATTAAATATCTTCTATTGTAATTGGATTAAATTGAAAGAATGAGCTCAAATGAATATTAATGGTTTAAAAGTGAGGTCAAATGTCATATCTCAAATGTGAGGATGTAATCTCTCTATTACTAGTATATGAATTATGAAGCCTTTGATTTCCAAAAATGGATATGTGTAGGCAAAGAAATTATGAATGAGCCCTTGAAGTTTAGGTTCATATTTAGGGTTCCTTGATATTTCCAACTGACCACATTCTAATGTGAGTTTATGATTTGTGACATAGAGTTGTCATCATGATTGTAATTAGAAAGTTATGAAGTTCACATATGTAAATTAGATAAAAGATAATTAAATCAATAATTATGATAAGGGAAAAAAATATTAGTAATAACTAAAATATGGTTATTAAAATGTATGAAGAGAAAAAAAATAAAGACCACATTGAAGTTGAGTTTAGAGTTCAAGAGAAACTCATATTCCCAAGTATTACATAACTTTTGATAAATTCAAGAAGAATGATTAAACACAGTATAAAATAACGTGGAAAAGAACACATTGAAACTTATAGCGTATTTTACTGTTTTGATAGATATTTTTGTAAATAGAATCTAGCATCAAGTGGTTTTCAAAATAGAATATTAGGTTGTGAGATTTAATTTCAAGTCTTCTCCATGCTTTTGAAAATAAATCGTACTTTTCTCAGTCTAATGATGATTCTGAGTAAAAAGGAGTATCAAAGAAAAAACAGAATGATAATTTGTAGAATTCCTGATGGTCCACAACAACCATCCAAAGACGAATAAAAACTTCATAAATTTACAAATAGATTGTTGATAAAAGTAAAGCATGTAATTAGTTTAGCTATTAAGTTAAAAAGGATTAATATAAAATATATTTTTTCAAATGTAAATTCAAATATCTATAACATGGAAAATACCTAATAGTACAACTAATGAGATTGCACGAGAAGAGGCAATTCCATTCCATGAACATTAACAGAGATAGGCCTCGTTATGTAAAATAAGTTTAATGTTTAGCTTAATGGTTAAATAACTTTGAAAAAATACTTATATGACTACATAATATTAACCATTAAGCAGTAAAGATCACTTAAAGCAAAGTTAGAAGATGCAAAATATTTAACCCAAAATTTGTTTGTAAATTTATAGTTGGTTGGGACAACACTCTGATATATAAATGCAAAACAAATACCGAACTAAATACTCGCACATTTTGTTATAAAACACAATTATGAAATTGCTAGAAATGTTTTAGTGTATATAGAAACGTGTATGTAAATCTACCAGCATATGACATAAATTTATTTGACATAGTATAAAATACAAAATAAATCCTCAAATTGTAAATATTATCTGATTTTTTTCAAATAAACAGATTGCTCAGCTTCAAAGTAATGAAATCATATAACATGATTCTACAATAGGATTGACTGATCACATAAAATTATTAAAATATTTGGCAAGACTAAACATGTAGTGCAATGTTATAACAAGGACTAATTGTAGATAAAGATAACTTATCCAGAAAAATAAGGAATAAATAAATCCCATGAACTAAGATAAATACAAAGTACAAAGAGACATGACTGAAGCTATCCAATGTCACAAGGAATTTTAAGCATATCAAAATAATTGATAATCACACACTAAAATTATACTATACAAGACTAAGACTAACAAAATACAAAAGTTGCAAGCTTGGAGTGGAAATTATGTGCAAACAGGGTATTGACATCAAGTGTGGATTATGAACTTTGACTATTGTCCAGTCTTCGATTTCATTATTTAACCTTCTTTTAATATATCAGTTGCATTTTAAGTGAATACCTTTTGTCTCTTCAAGGGATTTAATGTTCGAAACCCTTCACTTTGAAGTTCCATATACCTGATAAGTTACAACCTTTTAAAAGCTTTCCATCCCCCAATCCTCTATTTCTAGAAACTCCTTCCAATTAGCCAGTGACTCAAGATGCTGAAGACATTTTAGTTCACTTATCCATTCAGTACCTTTGCACTCCACAAAAGGATAGAAAACAAAGACTCTTGAGACTTCTTAATACCCTTCACACTTCCTTGATTTGTGGTTTTCCAACTATAATGTTCACCTTAATATTCCAGTTGTGCAAGTTAATAACCCATAGTACTTTCATTGCAGTAAAGAATTTTACCAAACTTCTAATAAACTTTTATTGTCACATGATGACAAAGTGCGGAGGAGTTCTAGACAAGCAGCTCTATGAGATGCTATAGCCATTCATACTTTTGCCTAGTGAAATTCCAGATCAGCCCCTATGACATCATTGTCACGAGGAATTTTAAGCATATCAAAATAATTGATAATCACACACTAAAATTATACTATACAAGACTAAGACTAACAAAATACAAAAGTTGCAAGCTTGAAGTGGAAATTATGTGCAAACAGGGTATTAACATCAAGTGTGGATTATGAACTTTGACTATTGTCCAGTCTTCGGTTTCATTATTTAACCTTCTTTTAATATATCGGTTGCATTTTAAGTGAATAGCTTTTGTCTCTTCAAGGGATTTAATGTTCGAAACCCTTCACTTTGAAGTTCCATATACCTGATAAGTTACAACCTTTTAAAAGCTTTCCATCCCCCAATCCTCTATTTCTAGAAACTCCTTCCAATTAGTCAATGACTCAAGATGCTGAAGACATTTTAGTTCACTTATCCATTCAGTACCTTTGCACTCCACAAAAGGATAGAAAACAAAGACTCTTGAGACTTCTTAATACACTTTCACACTTCCTTGATTTGTGGTTTTCCAACTATAATGTTCACCTTAATATTCCAGTTGTGCAAGTTAATAACCCATAGTACTTTCATTGCAGTAAAGAATTTTACCAAACTTCTAATAAACTTTTATTGTCACATGATGACAAAGTGCGGAGGATTTCTAGACAAGCAGCTCTATGAGATGCTATAGCCATTCATACTTTTGCCCAGTGAAATTCCACATCAGCCCCTATGACATCATTGGAGGAATAGTTTTAGGGCTTCTTAATAGCAAAACCAAGTTTGCAAGAATTGTTTTGAAGGCCTCTTCAACAACAAAACCATGATCCTAATGTGGATATAATATATCCAAATCAAACAAAAAATCATGGATTTTATAATTTTTTGAACCTAGAATACACTTATCAGTTATACACAATCTCATATTTTATCCCACCCATTTTAGGAATGAATTCATTTACTATGCAAATATTTATTCATCTGTGATATTCAAAAGATCTATTCATCCGAGGAATGCATACAACTATAGCCGTAAGAATATTTGACAGAATTAAAAACTTCAGAATTTCTTTATTACAGTGTTGTTGATGCATCTTATGACACAAGCTCAACAAGCATTTTTAGCTTTTTTTAGAGAGAAAAAATTCTTGTGGCCTAGTTATTAGACTAAGGTAACTATTTTGTTCAGTGAATTTTAATAAAAGATGTATTTTTCAAAAAAATAAAGTTATCGAATGTTTTGTATACTCCTTATATTCACAAAATTTGCTTTCAATTTAGTAAGACTGTTGAGTGAAAATTTTATGTTTTGAGCTTGACATTTATTGTTATGTATGTTTCATCAAAGACCATAGAAGCAAAAAATAAAACATCTGTTGCAATTGCAGATAATAGAGTATACAGATTTGAAGATTGAAAATGTTTGAAAATCATCTAGAACATTGGATTTTATGATTGCATATAGTTGCAAATATGGGTAGAAATATAACAATTTATATGTTATTAATAAAAAGGAGATGTCCCTTTGGGTATAGATTGGATGATTGAAGGACAATGATTGTAGGCCTGAGCCCCAATTTAAACGATGTGTCTGAAAGCTAGAGACCTTTCAAAGCACAGCCATAGAATTATAATTCTAGTTCACCCTTCATGCTCCCAAAGAGGGCTACAGCACGCGGGGCAAGGGATTCTCTATGTAAGAAAAAATAAAGGAAATCGCCTCTGAAATTGTCATTTCAATATTGAGAGTATTATTTTAGCGAGAACTGTCATTTTAGCATCTAAAACTGATTTCACAAATGTGTGAATATTTTTCTTCTACCCATTTTTCACAAGCAGTTTGAATTTTATCTTTTACCCTTATTTCACCAATTGTATGAATTTTACTATTTAACCTTAGTTTCAATGATATTAGATATTTTGCCACCTGCCCCTATTTCAGAAGCAGAGGAAACTTTACCACCTACTCTGATTTCATGAGTAGAGGGAATTTACCCCTTTATCCTAATTGCACATGTATTGTGAATTTCACCACTTGCCTTGATTTCACAAGTGGGAATTTTACAATTTCACCCAATTTCACAAGCAAGAATTTTACCACTTGCACCAATTTCACAAGGAGTGGGAATCTTGCCATTTTCCTAACTTCACAAGTAGTGTGAATTTTTCCATTTTCCCTAATTTCATAAGCGACATAAATTTAAGTATTCACTATTTTCCCTAGAACTCATTAGCATTGGATTTTTTTACCATTTACCCCAATATCACTATCAATATGCATTTTACCAGTTACCTGATTTCACAGGCAAGAGAAATTTTGCAATTGACTCTAATTAAAAAACACCAAATTGAAAAGGAAAAATAAAACTCACTGAAACCATGGAAAGTGACTTACCTAAAGATTCTATGTAAATTGGGTCTTGCGGCTAGATTATCTATTTATCTACACCAAATTTTCCTAGGCGGAGGCGGTGATAGAAAGCAACAAATACTACAAGATCACAAGAAAAAATGAGCCTCAAACAAAATCTTATTATGAACTGATGGACAACACAATCTATTTATAGGCGGAGGCAATGATGGAGGGCGAGTGATCTTCCTAACATAGAAGATATCTGATAGATTTATTCTTAATGAGATTAGACTGAAAAAATGATTTGCACGATGGAGTGTTTGGACGGTGGAGTGTCTGGACTATATTTGCATTCAATGAGGGCATGATATGTCCACTACCTTGGCTCCATGTCCTCCTTACTCATCTTCAAAAGCAACCTTAAGTCTTCGACTGTTCATTCTATGCATAGCCCACAATCATACCTATAGATGGAGGCGATAAAGTCATTCTATACTGTCACAATGCTATCTACACTTCCATTAATTTTTTTGTGGATTTGGGTTGTTGAATAAAGTCGGTGGTAAAACACTAAGGCGGTAATAGCATGTCGCTCTCCAATCTTGTATGGTGGTTGTCCACATGGTATTTTTCCCAATGGAATTATAGAGGAGGACAATTTGCTACTCCAACAATAATAACATATGTTTCTCCCTTCCCTTTAGCTCTTGAATTCTTCTTCCTACGTAGTCTGAATGAAAAATGGAAAGAAAAGGAGAGTTATGCGATTAAAAGAGGGGATATTTTCTTAGTTGAACACAAAAATACTTCCTTATCAAAGGAAAATTGGCCACTAAAATTGAGAAAAAGAGACATTTCGATGAGGAGGGAGCTCTAGGAAGGAGATCCAAGAGGAAGTGAAAGATGACAGATTGGGAAGAGTACCCAGAAGGGACGTTGCTGAGTTTGTGTAGGAATTCTCACACTGAGAAGGAATCCAGCTCTAAAGACGCCAAGAACCGGTAAGTGCATTTTCTCCATGTTGTTGGGTGTAAGGTAATTTCATTTGGAAAGATTGTGTAAGATTCTTGTTCTTATATATGAATTCTGAATAAAGAAAATAAAACTTTAATCTTGTGGCATGCAACCATGAATATTGTCGCCCTAGATTTTAAATCATTTCTCCTTATTTCTATCAACAAGCTTGAATACCCTTTAGAACCATATTGTAGCGCCTAACCTATGCTATATGAAATTTAAATTCATATTCAGGCTTCATTTAATATGTTGCTTCCATTTAATATATGTCGTGCCCTTGTAAAGTTGATCAACCAGATGTGGTCGCCGCCACTGCATTAGCAATTTAGAGTTAAGTTTTTCTAATTAAAAATGTAGCCTTCTGCCAATCGTGGGTTTCCGATCAAGAGGATTAAAACGTGGGTTTTGACAATTGACATTTTCATAAAAAATTCTACAATTTGTGTTCTTTGCCTTTACAAACATGTTTTGAGGATACTATAAGCTGTTTACTAGTTTGGGTTCAGAAGGTTAGAGGTTCTTTTTTTTCTTTTCTTGGGTTTGGTACATTTAGATTTCCTTGTTTTAGTTTATGTTTTTAGTTTTAGCTTTTAAAACATTTTAATGCTACAATTTGTATACTGCGATAGTTTCCTTAATTTAGCTTTGTTTTAAAGCTTTGTTTACCTCACATCATAAAAACATGCTTTGTTTTTTAAGTTTTTTTTGGATCGCAACTTTGATGTGTTGCTTTGAAACTCTTTATATAGAGTCATACTGTAGTTGATTATACACAAATTTGAATATACAAAACTTTATTTTCAACAGTGCAATTTTTTAGTTTTAGCAATTGAACAATATTGTAGTGTTAATATTTTTTAGTTTGTTGTTCAGTTTTCCAATCTCTATTAAACTAAAAAGAATGTGTGATTTTTTCAACAAACATTCCAGACTCTTCTTCACCGAGGCATTCTTCAATCAACTTCATCCTTTATTTAGAAGACATAAATAAGGTAATTTGTTGGGTGCTAAAGACATTGCAAGGCTTTCCATTGGAAACATTGGAAGGCTACACAATAATGGATTCCGTGCAGAACTATTCATGTTTAGTTGGCAAGAGTTGTAAGTAAATCTAATTATTGTACATCTCATTCTTTTTTTTCTTTTAAACAAAAAATCACAATATTGATTGAATTTTTTTGTACAGGTGATGCCAATAATACTGCTAATACATATAAAATTCATAATGATGTCGTAGACAACACCAGATTTTATTTTGCTCTATTACACAATCTTTAGAATATTAGTAACTTGCAATTTGATGAGATGCTTAGACAAGGTTTGCTGGATTATTTTCTCTTTGATGTGTGATGTGAAGCAAGGAGAGTTTGTGATAAGCTTGACCAATCCTATGATGTAGATGATGAGGATGGAGTAGAACGTCAACATAAACATCCTCGTCTCATTGCACAATCAGAAGCCTATGATGCAGACAATGAGAATGGAGTAAAATGTCAACAAAAACATCCTCGTCTCACTGCACGAGCATTCATAGCTCATCTAAAAACCTCATTTCATCTTAAATAAGATGTGCATGTCGAGAAGGATAACTCTTGACATATTTTATATATATTAATATCTAATATATGTATTCTAGTTATTATTATTATTATTATTTATTGGTAAAGGTAGGTATAACCTGCATGATTCTATTGAAACATCAGAAGAAAATTACATCTTTCAAGTACAACCAAAGACACTCAAGCAATAGCCCAAAGAACTAAAACTTCCACTGCCCCCTATAGAGTTAACCACCCCAAAACCATAATATTTGTACAAAAATAACAATCCAAAACAAATAGCTAAAACAAAATAATACAAATACTAGCAACCTATTTGCTAGCCTTCCTTTTTCCATGTGAGTGGAGAATCATATTAAAATCTACCACCCTTTTCTTCTTCTTTTTCCTTTGAACCTTGTGCCAGCACTCCTCCTAATCTCCTTCCCAATAAGGCTCGCCCATGTCTTCATCTAAAAGATTATTCCCCTCCGAACAAACTACGCTCAAACAATCTATCTTACTGCCCATCCCCTCCTTTGGAACACTACCCTCCATCTTCCCAAAAGCGGAACCTACCCCCAACCCTTCTTGCTTCTTAGGAGGACGATTAAAGGCTACAAAAATTGGTTCCTTCTCTAATACCGGTTCCATCTCCTTTGCGGCACCAACCGACTCAGCTTTCTCCACCGAATAGTGATGTGGTGCAACCTCTTTCCACTAGGTTGCTTCAGAGACCTTCTTACACTAGGAGAAATTCTCAACAATGTGACCCATTTCAACTAGGATGCGTGCATAAGTTGTGTACAAAAAGTTAAGAGAACCCTCATCAACACCCAAAAACTTCCCCAATGAATTTCCAATAACTTCAAAACACGATTCAAACCAGAAATGTAAAGGAAGATTTGGTAGTCTTACCCATATAGGAACTAGTCCAAAAGATTCAGAATTTGGGTCAAAATCTGGATGCCAAGGTTTGAGCATGAGCATACATCTGTCCTCCCAACTTCATTGATAGTCACACAACACAACATTCCTATCATGCTCAGTGTTAAAGACAACCACAAAAAAACCTTTCGCATTGGGGTAAATCTGTACATCCCCCTTCAAAACTGGGTGCCAAGTTTTAGAAATCCACTTGTGCAAGTTTGCAAGGCCCGACCAGAAACCCCTAAATCTGCCAACCAACACAAACTCATCAAAATACTTTATATTGTCCATGGCTTCGTTGGCAATGGCTTCCTCAAGAGATATCGTCGGGGTTTCCCCAACACAATGCAAAGGTATTTTCCCCTTCACTGAGATTGGCATTTTTGAACCTTCACCCGAGATCTCCCTCACCTCTCTCTGCTCCAACCGCACCTCCTTCCCTTTGGTTGCCTTTCCACCTTCATTCAATTTCATTTCCTACCACACAAAATCCCTAGCAAAGGGTCGCTTCTACTTCCCCAAACATCATGTCGTCGTTGTTGTACCAAACATCCTGCCATGCAAATAGAAGGGTTTATCACCCCTCACAACCTTCAAAAAGGGATGCTGCCAAGAACTTGCAAAATGAGAAAAAACTGGAGCTGTTTGTTCCACCTCGCCACGGGAGCCCTAAATGTCGTCGCCGTCATATCAGAGCGCAAAGAGGAAGCCATCATAATGATTATTATTATTATTATTATTATTATTATTATTATTATTATTATTATTATTAATTTTATTTTTATTTTGTTTTATGTAGTACATATAGTTTTCTTTTTCCTAATCTATCCAAAGATCAATTAAATTATGAGATTTTTTATAAATTAATTTTTTTTATTAATATAGAAATAATTATTAATTATAATAATTTCATATTTATATTTTGTATTATAGAATATAATATATAGTAATAATATAAAATATATATATACCATTATATATAATAATAAAAGTATAAATTAATTTGTATTATATAAAATATATAATATAATAATTATATTTTGTATTAAATAAGAATATAATAATTATTAATTAATAATTATAAAACATTTATTTATATATTTAATAGTTTTGTTAATAATAATAATAACGGGTTCACCATGCAGCGTGACGACAAGTCACGGGCCCTGTTGATAGGGGGTCCCAGGTTCTAGTCGCACTAACATGCTAGAGATAGCTATGAGGAAGGACTGGTGGACAAGGAGGTTAGTCGTCGGTTGGCCCGATCAGATGGTGTACACACCAGGCAGGCTTCATGACAAAGGAAGGTGTTGATGAGAGGAGATGGAGGGAGTGTCGGGAGCGTGATGGAGTACAGAAGGGAAGACGAAGAGTGAAAGGTGAAAGGAGAGAACGGAGGTGCCGAAGGGTGAAGGAGGAACAACATTGTAGAGATGGAAAAGGGGAAAGGTGAAGATAGCAAAGGAATGGAGGAGGAGAGGAGGTGCAGTGGGGGAGAAGGAGGGAGATGCAAGGAGGTGGAGGGGAGACGATGTGGAGGGGAAGAGAAGAGAGAAAGAGATGGAAGAAGAAATACAGAGGAAGAAGGAAGAAGAGAAGTGATAGAAGAAAGGTTTGAGGAGAAGAGAGGAAGGAGCAAGAATCAACTTTCGAGGAGGTGTTAATACCTAGACTAGCTCCGGGGATGGGGTCCCCCATTGTGATCCCACTAGTTGAGAGCTCCAGTCCAAAGCACACTGTTACTGACCAATAATAATAATAATAATAATAAATAATATAGTTATATATTTATAATTATTTTTTATTATATAAAATTTAAATTTACATTATATTAATTATGCTTTAATATATACTTAACTATATAGTGTAAAGGATGCCATAATGTTAAAACCTAAATGTGCTCATTATTAGGATCTTGGCCTTAATTTTCATTTTAATAAACATACTCTAAAACCCTCACCGAAACCTTTTTCATGTTGTAGCTTGCCAAATTGGAGGATTCAAAGGTCAATACCAGTGAGAAAGAGTATGGAGGAGCGAAAACCAATAGCAGCAGGGAAAGCAGTAAAAGGTGGCAAAAAATTATGAACGGTTGAGATTTGATTAACCACCTTACAGGGCTTCTTGAGTAATTTCATTCGTTCACAGACAAAATGAGTTTGTAGAACTCAAATAGGGACACGCCTTCGGCATAATTATATTTAAGATGTGATGAGTCAATTAAAATGGGGTTGAGAATTAGATCAAATGTCGATAGAAAACTATATGTATGTTTTGATTAGAGGTAAAAAATGAGTTTTGAAGGGGCCCAGAAACCTTTACAAAAAGGAACAGCTGAAACAAAAAGGGAACAACATTAAACAACCATCAGCCCAAAGTCACCAAAAAATAGCCAAAAACTGGCATACACCGCTACATATTGTGCAGAATTTCAACAGCTTCCATCTCACTAGCAGCAAGCTTATGCCCCTTAACCCCAGTATCAGAAACCTCAATACGCGAGGCCCCAGCCTGATTTTTCAGTCTATTTCTAGTCCCAACCCTAGGCCCACCAGTTTTTACCTCACAACTCAAAATAAAACCTTTAGCAGCACCCTTAACAGCAGCTCATAATCCTCCCCCATCAGCTTACCCTCAATAGCCATAACATCAGCAAACAAAATTTCCTTTCTCTTTTTAGGGGAGAAAGCCATCGCAGAGTCCAACATAGTCAAGACTTTAGGGGCTTCTCCACTCTTCATAACCACATTCCAAATTTTGTCAATTTTCTCCTCAAGGGATAACATTCATCCCTCCATACTTTGTTTCAAATTGACGGTTTCCTCCGCCACAATATTAGCAATAGTATTGAGACCAACCATTAAATTATCAATTTGGCTTTGGATTGAAGGTTCCACAACCTTGCAAGCAATACTTCTAATATGAACATTAGTCCTATCGGTCTCATGAAAGAACCATTTAAACGGTTTAAAAAGCACATTGGCATTGTCACGGGCTGATCCCAACACATTAGAAAGATCCTCCCTATCAAAATTTTCAATACAATTTCCCACAACAACGTCCTCTTCAAAAGAAATCTCATGAACCTTATCATCAGAAGCATCCTTACCTTTACCAACAGTGATAGGAGACTTCATCCTACGAATGGAATTGGCAATTTGCTCCACAACAACCTTCCTCTTCAGAATCCTCTCTGCATCCACTTTCTTAGCTCTTGCAGCCTGTTCACCACCCACAACTCTAACCTTCTCCTGCTTTGGCAAACCAATGATAGCGCTTGAAACATCCTCACCATGGAAGCCACTAGCCACAAAGAGAGGGACATCCTTCTCTAGGTGTTGACCAGGTTTCAAAACCCTTCTCTTCCGACTTCCCTCCTCAGGATCCTGCACAAGTCTAGACACAGGGGGAGGAGAAGAAGCTTCCCCATAAAGATCATTTTTGTCTCTACCCCCTTTAGAAGGAGCAATCGCCTCCACATCATCACTACAAGTCATATAACCCGCTTCCTCATCCATTTTCCTTTTCCCAGATTTACCCTAAACAAGGGATATGGGGCCCTCCTCCAAAGAGGCATACGAATCTAGGACATAGTCAACATCATCATCCCTATTCGACTCAAAATCTTTATTTAAAATAAGCCTCCTCTTCCTCAGTTTCTTAGAAGCCCTTTCCTCACCCGACTCAGTTTCATAACCCTCCCTAGCTTTAGCAGAAATATCCTTCGGAGTAACAAGAGTTTTATGGACATCATGAGCTTTCACATGTTCATAAATCAAAAGAATCAACCCCGAATGCAGGACAGGGTTTTTGGGATTCTTCCTATGCTCTTTAATCCCACAGTCCATCGACACCAGCAAATAATAGGGAAATGACACCCATTTCTTGTGCCTAAAATGGTTAAGCAACAGAAAATGGTAATTGTTAATGGTCATGTACCTTCCTTCCAGGGTTACATACCTCATGATTTCTTCGACAACATCTCGCTAGAGAGCTTTCAAGGAACTCCTCAGATACCCACCACTCTTCGCAGGCTTCAAGTCATCAATCTCATTCTTCTTAAAGAAAAGGGACATCACGACCTATGATTCTTTCTTATCCCTGTACACTTTCATACCCTTAATTGCTAGGCCAATAATTTGGGCTATGAATTCCTCATCCACTGCAATTTCCCTACCACCCAAGTCCAGGGTTCTCCCTTTCCACCCTTTCTCAACCAATTCAGTAACTTGAGGATTATTGCGATACAGTTTCTCCATAAAAGGAGTTAGACCACCCTTTTCTAAAATCTCCCACACTTCATTTCTCTGCTTAGCAGTATCACAAGATTTGGGCTCGGCACAATTTTTGTCCCCACCCATAACGATAGAAAACAAAGACCAAGAACTCAACAGGAAACTCAGAAGGAAGCAACAAACACCACCCAAAACTGAATTATCCAATAGAAGACTCTGGAAGCTTATGCAGCTAACACCCACAATCCGTGTGAAGGCAACCACAGGACATACATACCATAATGAATTCGAACTCTGCACCATATGATAGCCTTTCCTCAAAATCATAACCATAACATCCTTACTAATGACATACACCCACATGAGCAAGGATGTGCACACCTTAATGAATAAATTAGCTTTCATTTATAACAATAGTTGTGGCCTCATAAGGTATGGGGTCATTTAAATCCCAGACCTTACTATCTCTAACACCAAAGTTAGCGCCGGAGAAATCAACTAACTTATTTCCCTCTCTCAAACTATGGGAAATATAAACATTATCAAAGGATTTAATAATTTCAATGGAATCCTTGATCAAGGCCTCAATTTTCCAAGATGGGGGAGATATATTCTTCAAATTATTAATAATGTTTAGAGAATCACCCTCCAACCAAATCTTCTTGTACCCTCTTCTCTGAGCCAAAACAAGACTATGATAGGCAGCCGCCACCTAAAACTATGTGTATGTTAATATTAAGTGCATTATTATTTCCAAATCCAGTTACATGTTAATTTCGTATGCAAACTATTCAATAGACATATTATTTATGCTTTTGCAAGGTGCATGGAGACAAGGAGTGGTTGGACAATATTTTTTACTAAAATAATTATTAACTATATTTAAGATGTAATGGGTCAATTAAAATGGGGTTGAGAATTAGATCAAATGTCATATGACAAATTATAAACAAAGATTTTGGCACCCAAATTTCTTTCTAGCCCTTCTAGGGTTTTTCACCTAAAAGGGGAAAGAATGGGCCAAAACGTAATGTATACATTCAAGAATTAGTGTGATATGGATGAATTAAATGCTTATATGATCTATTCTAAATGTAGATAACTGATAAAAACTATTGATTATGTATGCAAAACTAAGAAATGCAAAGTGTTTGAAAACACAGTGTTGTATGAAAACATGAACTAGAAACATGAACAAACAAAAACAAAATTTAATGAAATTGAATGAGGTGCACCTAGAGCTTGAAAGATACTATTGAAAGGTTATGGAATGCTACAGAGATCAATGTTGAAGCCCACTAGGACTCATTCACCATAGATGGTGAATTAGTCTTGTTTCTGGTAAAATCTACCAAAATAGGTTTTAGGATGTCGGGAACATAGAACTTTAGAAAACACTTTTTCCAGCCTAGTAGTGGGACTCCTTCAGCACAAATGGTGAATCAGCCCACCTACAAGAATTTACAAAGTCAAAGGTCAATTCTATGGGTCCTGGTCTGCACTTTTCTACTTGTTAGGTTGTCGGATCTGAATCTACAGAAAATGGGTCAACATGAAAGAGGTCTCCAAGCTTCAATTAGGTCTTTGTTTGAATTTGATTACTTTGCAACACCTTTTTGACACCTTTCTCTTTTAAAAATCTTCCCACAAGACCTGCAAACAACATGCAAAGAGGGGAAAAAGGGTTAAGGGTTAGAGTATAGGGGTTTTCCTTGGTCAAACCCCAATTTGGTAATAAAACCCTTGATAATGAAATGAAATAAAGAAGGAATGATGAACAAATAACATGCAATGTCATAAACTCACCAAACCCTTGATGTTGAAGTCTGAAGATATGTTGCTCCAAGATGCTTGAATGCTTGATTGAATGATGAGAATGCTAAAATGTTTGAATGGATAAGTGAATGGATGAAATATGTTGATGAGAATGAATGGGGATTAAAATGAATAGAAAATCATGTTTTTATATACACTTATTCCCTAATTTCCTAAAAATACATCACAAGCCGACCTTAGGTCTTTAGGAATAAAAACCTACCAGTAATTTAAGTTTATTTTGATTTTTGTGCCAAGAAGGCTCATTTGCCCCTCGTGGTGAATGGGTGTTGGAAATTAAGTTGTCTTAAATGTTGTTTGTTGGGTTTGTATTCAAAAATGCACTTAATTAAGGCCTATAAGTGCATTAAGGGGCCAAATAAAGCATATGAAAGGTGTATTTGTTGATGACAAGTCTAGAAAAGCATGAAAGTTTGTTACAAGACTTTACAACACTTTAAAATAAGACTTGGTAAGTGACAAAAATGGGGTATGTAAGTGAATTATAATAAGAAGAGTCTAGAAAAGTGTGAAAATGTGTCACAACACCTTTACAAGACATCATAAAGTCTTAATGGTTCATAAAGATTCAGGACCTAATGTGAATGTGTGGGCCACATTACAACATTAAATCAAAGTAAACTCAAGCCAAATAAGCACAAGGAGGGACAAAACACGAAAAAGTAGAAGGGTTACTTTTTTCGTGTCCACACAAATATATTAAATGAAATACATGGTAGATGTGATATAAAGATTTAAATCTAATTAAAAAATTATAGATATTCATAATTATTTAGTATGAACCATTGGAAGTCAATAGTGGCATGGTGCGATGGTTAAGTTGTTGTGTTGGTATTCTTGCCATTAAGGTTCAAACCCCATTGGTGTGTAATAGTTGAGAATTTATAGTGGGTATGAGGTCCCCCATTTGTGACCTTATCAGTTCATAGCTCCAAATCAAAAGTGTTTATCCCTCTTAATAAAAAAAAGTATTAATCATTGGAAGAATTGAGATCTTCTTATTGTTAATAAATAAAGAGACTAGAAGTTATGTATATATTTGAGGAATCTTCTTCATCTAAGATTTATTTATTTATTTTTTCTGAACTTGCATTATCCAATCTTTCTTGAAAAGAATAGTGTGAGGAAGGGATTCTACTTTGTTTATACATGTAAGGAGAAAATTAATTTGTTTTCCCCTTTCATTTTTACATTTTTTTGTGAGATATATATTGTAACTTTAACATAATTTATTTAGCTTTTATGTTATGTTCGTTGTTCTTAAGTTTAATTCTAGTCTTTTGACATGCAATACTTTTTAGCTTAAATTTTGTATGATTTTGGTTTTTGGGATGATTTTTTTTTTATGATTTTATGTTTTTTGTTAGACTAGAATTATCATTTCATCTTTAATTTTAAAATTAAAAATTATATTTTTATTGTTATCTGTTAATATATGCATTAAAATATTTTAGTTATGTATTTCAAGTAGTATTTAAAAGTATCAACATAAAATATTTTTGAATATATATATTGGGGCAAAAAGATATATTATATTGTGTTTCATTGAAAAAGTGACCTTAGGTCTAATGGTTAGATCACTAAGATCAATACTTTTTCAAAAACATTGGAATTCAAATCATCAAGGGTATGAGATTAACTTACAACCTAAAAGGTGAGTCAATCAACCTTAGATTTGAATTTTTTTGGGAGTCTTAGAGATTGAATTTCAATGTGATGCAATGGTGTAACTAGTTAAACTATGCAAATGCAACATTCTGATATATGAATTATGACAAACTGAGAGCACATAGACAAATTTAAATTCCAAAAAAGTAGAAGGTAGACACTGATGCACTTGGGGTTCAAATCTGAGTTGATTTTGGGTGGTCTAAGGCGTAAGGACGTCCTAGACTGAGGATCTAGATCTAGAAACTTCTTTCACAAGCCTAAGGTCCTTGGTCTATATAGCTTCTTTCTTTTGGGTTTGGTAGTTGGATCTTCATTTGTTGCTAAGATAATGTAGATTTCATGTCTTGTCAACTTGTATGACTAATGATGCATGAATGAACAAATTGTCTTCAATCTTCCTCCAATCCTTTTTATATTTGTAACATGCACACATAAAGGGAGGGGAAGGGTTGTGCCATATAGGGACTTACCTCAATCAAACCTCATGTTGGTATTTCTACCTCCATTATGGTAAAGTTGATGATAAAAAAGTGTGTATCCTTTTGAGGGATAGAGGCTAAATGATAACAAGTAATGAATTGACAACTTGTTGCAACTCAATGCTCAGGTTTGATCTCCTTGATGGGTTGAAGTCATGCTCATCACCTTCAAGAATTGATTGCAAAATGACTTGATTTGATTTGAAGACCTACAAGCATTAGTACTTAAAAATGAAATGCATGCAAAAACATGAACAAACTCACATAAAACTTGACATGATGCTTGAATGATGAAATGTTGCAATAATTTTGTAAATTCTACTCTTCACTATTCTTGAATTGATTTTTAGGACCTTCACTTGCTCAAATAAAATTTCTAGGAATAAAATGGTGCAAATACTTAGTATTTATATGTAGTTCTTCTAATTTCCTAAAAATTAAACCCTAGTCGACAACAATTAAAATTTGAATTTCAAATAATAAATCACCAATACCAACATATTCAAATTTGGGGCCAACTTAAGAGGTCTAGGGCGCAAGGCACCCTAGACTAGATCCCTCCTATTTCGGGATCCAATGTGTCGAATGCAAAATATTAAATGCATATTTTAACTTTCCATATTTTATTTTTTGATAGATGTTAAAATGGGCCATGAAATGCATAACTTAGGAAATTAGGTTCAAAATTAGGTTGAAGAACGTAGGAGGGAGAAAAACCTAGTGTGAAATTGTCAAGAGTGACAATTTACGACAAGTTACATATTGATAAAAGAGAATATGCAATCATACACAATAAAGAGATTTCCACATATCCAAAGGTATAAATAAAGAAAGAAGAAGAAGAAAAATACAAGGAAAAATGCAAGGGGGTTTAAAAAAAAACTACTAACCCCTCCAAACATAATAATCATTAAATCAAGAAGGGAATCAAAGAAACCACAACAAGTTTTGAAAAGAAGAAATTAACCCTAGTCATGCCAAATCAATTGAAGAAGGATCTTGGATTTGTCTAAAGGAAAGGAACACCAATAGACACATTCCATTCACCAACATTTTTAGATTCACATCTAACCAAATAATCAACCACCTTATTCCATTTGCTTTGAATATGTATTAAATAAATAAAATCAAAATTAGGAACCAAACATGGCATCTACTCAACTAGAGATCACAACTAATAGGAAATTATCGAAGACATCCATTTATTTAAAAGAACCACTGAAATCATGGATTCCATCTCTCAAATAATAGTTTTCCATCCCAATTCACAAGATTTAGCTAAAGCTACAAGAAGAGCATGAGACATCATTTTATTATTTATAAATTTTCCCATATATATAGTGAAAAAAATGAGCCAAACATTGATTATCATAGAAACATTGAGCCAAACATTGATTATCTACAAATTTTTGATGCCCTTAGGTGACTCCTTGATGAGCCATCAATATTAATTTTGAAGACCAAAGCAAGTGCAAACCACTTATCAATACTATTCACCTTCTTAGAAATATTCACTTGCACAACATTCTAAATATGGCTAGTTGAATCGAGTTGGGGCAAAGATCCTCTAGTGGAAAACTTGGTCTTGATAGTCTCCTTGAATAAAAGATTTATCCCCTAATAAACTTGAATGAGAAGACTCTACTACTCTTGGAAAATTTATGCATTTCTTTCTAAGCAAATCCACCATAGAATAAAAATGGGACCAAGATCCCACATAATAACAAAATATATATATATTATAAGTGGATGTCTCATGTTATCCCATAACTCAAATAAAGAAGAGGTATATAAATAATAGGTATATTCTAAATTATACACCATAAAACCCATGTTTCTAAGGAAAAAGAGAGGTAAAAAGGAAAAATGAGCAACCACTTCTTCACATAAAACACATCTAGAGGGCTCAAGATATCATCACTTTATGATATTATCCAAAATGAAGCATTTACTCTAACTTGATAACTAAATAAAAATATTACATTTGGGTGAACTATTTTTCTCCAAGTTTTTCTCCACTACAAAAAAGCTATTTTCATACCTTTCTTATATTTGAGATATTCATAGCCAATAGAAGCCAAATAAATTTCTTTAAAAGATGTAATTAGTGAAATTAAAATAACACAAAAATATTTCTTAGGTCTTACTCAAATGAAGGGTTAATCATCATCTATTAGTATTGTGTATCAATGATAACAAAATCAATATTTATCGTTAATTTTAGTACCAAATATTAGCAAAACGGTGTATATCAAATAAATTCACATATTTTCTTGTGTCAAATATAAGAGATAGTTAATGATCAAATCATCAAAATTCAATGCAATCCCTTTAATTACTTTTAGTATTGTTAACTCAAACTATAAGACTTATTCAAAGTTAAGGAAGTTTCAAACATAAGCACTCACATAACATGGGGCCAACACTATTCTTTAGCACCACATACTTTTGTATATACATATATTATCTCAGTGAGAATTTATATTAGTACCAATGATAATTTTATATGCAATATTAATCCATATCAACCAAACCAGATCATGTTTGTGGTCCCTATTATGTGCTCTCAAATTGTAAATAATTAGTTGTTACAATTTATTTTAATCATTTTTCCAATTCTAAATTTTAAAATTTACATAATATAAATTATATATCTAATTTTAATCCAACCCATTCTAATCCAATTCATTCTAACTTATCCATCCAAATCTATCATCAAAATAAAAATCAATCTCTAGAGTAATCAAAATCAATCTCATAAAAAATACTCTTAATCAAAATCCCAACCTTCATCCACCATAATTTTCATCTTAAATCCCCTCATCATAATTCATAATCTAAATTATATAATCTAATCAATCCCCTCATCCAAGTTCAATTCTTATTCACAATCCAATCTTCATCTTAATCCAAAACTTTAGGTAATAAAATTGAAAACAAGAAAAAGTTTAAATTTTAAGGACATCCCAATGAAATCCAATCCACTCATCCAAATATGAATCTAGTCCCTAATCAATCATCCCTTAGTCCAATCAACACGAATCAAAACCCAATCAATATAAATATCTTACATCAAATAAAAATTGCTTAGGAAATTAGCCTATCCTGAATATAAAACATTAATCAACTCAAATCATCTTAAAAGGTATTGATTATTGATCCTTTATCCAATTCCATTCCAACCAACCCTATCTACATCTAATATAATCTAATCCCAAGCTAATCTAACGCCTGTCAAATTTTATCTTAAATTTAAATCCAAAATTATGACTTCATTTTGTTTTGATGAATCTCCTTGATGACCTAACAACCCCATCTTTGATCATGATGCTATTTTTGGCAATCAAGAAGAATATGATCCCTATGAAAATAATGATTCTCGTGGGTCGAGATAAATTCATCATGAATCCTTAGATAACATTACCTCAAACAAGCTTGTCATAAGTTCTAATCCCTCACCCATCAATGAATTCCCTCATGAACCCATAGATGGTATTGCCTTAAAGAAAGCTTTCCATAAGCTCTAATCACTCACCCATCAATTATCAAACCAAGAACTGGCTAGCACAAGATATTTTGTTGAGTCTAAATATATATCCATTAGTCATTCTTATGCTCCCCTTGAGAAGGCAAACACATCTCTAACCTAATTTCTACATCGCCAATCCATATTCAAAACTAATCCTCAACAATTATCCTTCGATCATCCTTCCCCTACCTTTGACAAGGGAAACTCATCTCTAATACAAGGCATGCATCATCAATATATATTCCAAATCCCCATTGCACATGAGTGCCTTATAGGGCCTCCTCTTATGCTAACCCTTCATCCTCAAAACCTTCACTTTTCAAGCCATCCTAACCTAAACACCAATCAAATAATGTCACATTTATGTATTTCTTCCAAGAACTATTCACAAAGAACCATAGGACAAAAAGAACAAATGAAGTTATGTCATCCCATAACATCACTAATCACATGCCATTGAAATGTCTAATTTACTATGTGGTCATTAATCCCAAATACCTCAAATCCATTAAATTCACCATCCATAAATACCAAAAATCCCTCTCCCATCCTTTTGCACAATTCAAAGAGTCCTTGCATACACTAATCGCTAACAACACAAAACACCAATCCTCCCTTATATCATCTAGAAAAATCCACATATGTCAAGATCTTATTCCAAAGCACACCCACACATTTCATCGATCCAAGAATCCAACTAATCCCTTTCATGATCCCTTACCATCTCAAGATCCAATTATCCCAATTGAACCTATCCATGAACCACAATTCTACCATTATGGTTCCACTATCACCACCACTACTCCTTTCCCATCTAACAATGAATTTGTGTCATATTTCCACAACGGCAAGTATGCTATCAAAAATCAAGTTAGTCAAAATATGCATTATCGAGGCAAAGGGTTAGGCCTCCATGAGCAAGGCATCTTAAAACCCATACAAATAAAAGAAAATCTAGGATGTCAAGGCCTTGACTATATATCTCATGACAAAGATGCTAGTCACTCCTCCACTAAGGCTAAGGAAACTTCTTCCAAAATCAAAATCAAAATAGGTGCTTCTTCTCACTCTTCTCATGAGATTTCTACCATCAATCCTTCCATTGACCCATCATCTCCATCACTAATACATGCATTGACCTTAACCACCCATCCCCTAAATCCCCAACATGACCAACAAACACATATATCATGGTACCTATTCCAAGATGATGAAACCATCACCCAATTCATAGGATTTCAAGATACTATATCCCCATGGGACCATACCTTTGTCTTTGAAAGCAATTTGGATGCCCAAACATATAAAGTAACAAATCCAAAAAAATCCAAAGATCACCATTTCAGAATGTGCCAACATACACATACAAAGGAAAATTTGATCCAAAATCAAAATAGATCAAAAAGGCCACCAAAGCCCACCAAACACAAAGCAAGTACAAAAACAATGTGTACCCCCAAAGAAAATGTAGCATTCAAAAGGATCTTCCAACTCTACATCCCCATTTGCTCCTCCAAAGGCTACTTCACTAAATCCAAAAATATGAAAATCCAATCCAAAATCAATATAGATCAATAAATCCACCAAATCCCACTATTTAAAAAGCAAGCACAAAATAATGTGGATCCCCAAACAAAAAGAGATGTATTCAAAAGGAGCTTCCATCTTTACATCCCAATCCTAAATTTCTCCATCTAAATCCAAGCATCCCCATCCTAATCATCTCACATCTATTTTGGGTCCCTACATCCCAAAATCCACAATCTCAACTCCCCTTTGTAAACATCCTAAATAAATTTTGGGCCCCTTCATCTCAATATCTATAGTCCCAATTAGCCCATTGAAATCCTCACATTCAAAACCACATCTTAACCCAAAGCTTCACACTCCAACATGGTGTGTATAACCATTGGTCTAGGTTCCCCTTGGTTCTATGATCTTATGTCATGTCATCAACATCCTATCCTTCCAACCAACCATCTTCCAACCCCATATCTACTATCCAACATACATCGACCATCATGTCCTTTTAATTCTAATACAATATAATAATTCCACTCACTATTTGATAGCGTAAAGTAGCTTAAATATTTTTAGTGTATCCAATCTAAATAAGAAAACCTCTCATAGACTCTTTGCCTTGGAAAAGGACTCTATTATAATTTATAGGTTATTAAAATTTATATTCTCTAGGGGTTCACCCCGCAAGCCAACGGTAGTCGCAACACCGTGTTGATACGGTGGGAAGGTTTCGAGTCTCACCATGCAGGAAAGAACTGCGCGCAGATATTGGAGGAAGGCGCACGATGGTATCGGAAGGCTGCGAGAGGAAAAAGGCAGGCCAATATCTGTGGTGGGACTGGCGTCAGAGGTGGAACGACAGTAGCAGGAGGATAGCAGACGCACGGAAGGAAGCCAGCGATCGACGGGAGATTAGAAGGGAAGGACGTAGAAATGGAGGCACCTCGCCAGACAGTGGAGTAGGGCAGATCGTGGGGTGTATGGAAGATGTGAACGGAAGATGAAGAGACGGGAGCCAGAGATCAGAAGACGGGCAAAGGAGATCAGAGCACGGAGGAAGTAGAGAACAGGAGGAGGAGAAGCGGAGTAAGGGGTTGGCAGGGAGTGAAGTACAGGGCACAGAGGAGTACGGAGTGGAGGGAGAAAGAAGGAGGTGGCGGAAGAAAAATAGACTGGTGTGTATATACCAGACAAACATGGGGATAAAATTATGGCCTCACTGGTTCAAAGCTTCAGTCAAAGCTTCAGTCAAAGCGATTAGGGACAAAAAAAAAAAATTTAATGCATTATTTTTTGTATTTTGTTACATACTATCTTTAAAAGTTTCAGATTTTCAATGGAAAATCTTCCACTAAACTTTCATCTTCTTATGTCATTTCCTCATAGAATGCTCACAGTCCATGTATGTAATCCAATCCATATTACTTATAAAATAGTCATATTCCATATTTATGTAACTACAACTAAAAATAATAATTATAAAAGTCACTCTATCCAAATATCTATATACTTTAAAGAACTATATATTTATGTTAGATATGGATAACCACATAAACAAAATTAAATTCAAAATTCGAAAGAAAATTTATAATTGTCATTTATATTTATACAATTAATTCAGCAATCAATTCCTTATGGATGTCTCAACAAAATTCCATATTTTTCACTAAAACCTCCACTTCATTATCCGTTTACTAATGTTAATATTTATGAAATCATCCTATATAAATATCTTGAGCTTTTAAAAACTATCAATCACTATAAAATCTATACAATTATACAATTTTATATTTTAAAAAAAATTACAGTTACTTTTTACATAAATAAATAAAACTAATTCACCACTCACTACCTTTGGAAAAGGTATGCAAAGCCTCTACTATGCTGTCCTCTTCGCCCATCACTAACCATGCCTCTTCCACTTTTACAATGACCAATTTGTTAAAGCTGTATGCCCCAATTTCATCTTGGTTTATTTGCAGCAATTCGGAACCTTGTGTGAAGACACCAATTCATACCCATTGTCCTTTACCCAGTTCGGTAACAAAATAATTGGGTGTAATCCCAGATATATGGAAGTTTAAGTTGGGATAAACACAAACTATAATAAAACATATCAGAATAGCATTGGCATTGGCAGACCTCTCCGGCCTCAATTGAAACAAACCTCCAACTTCGACCACTTCAGAGTAGTCAAGAACAGATACATTTGGCAATTCAGAGAATTTTTTCAGCGAGCCCACATCAAATACTGCCCTCGGGCATATTATCACATCCCTTGGCCATTTCTGCACATTGCTTACAATTTGAGAGGGGTGCACAAAATCAAAGGACTCAATAATAATAAATAGACTTTCACATTTCTATTTCAAAAAAATTATTTTACCTGTATGTTACTATTTTATGGTTCAACATCTGATCTGTCGTTTGTAACGACTACCAGCGTCTTCAATCTCTCACAGTACTCCATGCTGACCATACACGGCAAATTCCAGCAGGAATTGACTTCCAACTTCTTAGTGATCTCAAACGGTCTAAACCTTCTATCTTCTCCAATTCGTGGCACATTCTCAAATCAATTATTTTAAGAGAAGTTAATTCCTCAAGACTTGGAAGCCTTTCAAATTCTGGATAATCACCAAAGTTCAGAGTCTCCAGTGACCTCAGACTTTCCAAACCTTCTATCTTCTTTAATTTGTGGCATTTTTTCAATTGAATTTTTGTTAGATAAGTGATTTCTGAAAGACTTGGAAGCACCTCCAACTCTGGACACTCACTCATCTTGAGCTTCTCCAGTGATTTCAAATTCTTTAAACTTTCTATCTTCTCCAATTTGTTGCACTTTTGCAATTCAAATGTTTTTAGAGATGTAAACTCTGCAAGACTTAGAAGCCCATCTAACTCTCTTCTCAGCTCCCGAAATGATCTCAACTCTTGTAGACCAGCTATATTTTCACCTTGTTGCTATCTTCCAATTTGAAAAATTCTGACACTAATTTTGCAAAACATGGAACCGTCTAACTCTTCACAATTCACTATCTGCAGTTTCTGGAGGTTTTTAAGGCCACACGCACCTCTGATGTCCTTCAGGGCATTACAGTTAAAAACATTTATGATCTTCAATGTTGCTGGCAGGGTTTCCAAGACCTTAAGATCCTTATTAATGGAAAAGAATCTCAAGAAAGGGGCAACTATCCCCACTAATTGAAATCTTGGACACTTCCATGCCCTGTAGATTTATCTTCTTGAGCATGCACCCTAACCCAAAACTCAACTCCCAGATGGATAAACGATTTTGGTAAACACTTCACTCCTGACTGCCTTAGATATAAATCTCTTAAGCAATTAAAATGCTCGAGGAAATCTCATAAAGTTTCCAACTTCTTACACCCTTGGATTCTAAGTGTAGTTAAAGAGGACAAATTTCCAAGAGAACTTGGCAAGGTTGTCAAGAACTCACTCCCTATCACCAACTCGGTTAACTTGGTTAGCTGAAAGATGTTAACTGGCATTTTTTCAATTGAATTGATGTTAGATAAGTGATTCCTGAAAGACTTGGAAGCACCTCCAACTCTGAACACTCACTTATCTCGAGCTTCTCCAGTGATTTCAAATGCTTTAAACTTTCTATCTTCTCCAATTTGCCGCACTTCTGCGATTCAAATGTTTTTAGAGATGTGAATTCTGCAAGACTTGGAAGCCCATCTAACTCTATCGTCAGCTCCCGCAAAGATCTCAACTCTTGTAGACCAGCTATTTTCTTCACCTTTTTTCTACCTTCCAATCTGAGAATTTCTGAAGACACTAATTCTGCAAAACATGGAACCCCATCTAACTCTTCACAGTTCACTATCTGCAGTTTCTGGAGGTTTTCATGGCCACATGCACCTAAAATGTCCTTCACGGCATTACAGTAAAAAATATTTATAATCTTCAACGTTGCTGACAGGGTTTCCAAGTCGTTTAGATCCTTAGTAAAGGAAAAGAGACTCGAGAAAGGGACAACTATCTCCACTAATAGAAATCTTAGACACTTTCGTGCCCTGTAGATTTATCTTCATGAGCATGAACCCTAACCCAAAACTCAACTCCCTGATTGTGGTGTAGTATATCTGCAAATTTTGAAGATGGATAAATGATTCTTGTAAACGCTTCACTCCTGACCGCCTTATATATAAATCTCTTAAAGCAATTAAGATGCTCGAGAGATTCTGATAAAGCTTCCAACTTCTTACACCCTTGGATTCTAAGTGTAGTTAAAGAGGACAAATTTCCAAGAGAACTTGGCAAGGTTGTCAAGAACTCACTCCCTACACCAACTCGGTTAACTTGATTAGCTGAAAGATGTTACCTGGCATTTTTTCAATTGAATTTATGTAGATAAGTGATTTCTGAAAGACTTGGAAGCACCTCCAACTCTGGACACTCACTTATCTTGAGCTTCTCCAGTGATTTCAAATGCTTTAAACTTTCTATCTTCTCCAATTTGTTGCACTTCTGCAATTCAAATGTTTTTAGAGATGTGAATTCTGCAAGACTTGGAAGCCCATCTAACTCTATTGTCAGCTCCCGCAATGATCTTAACTCTTGTAGACCAGCTATTTTCTTCACCTTGTTGCTACCTTCCAATCTGAAAATTTCTTAAGACACTAATTCTGCAAAACATGGAACCCCATCTAACTCTTCACAGTTCACTATCTGCAGTTTCTGGAGGTTTTTATGGCCACACGCACCTGTGATGTCCATCAGGGCATTACAGTAAAAAATATTTATGATCTTCAACGTTGCTGGCAGGGTTTCCAAGTTGTTTAGATCTTCATTAAAGGAGAAGAGTCTCAAGGAAGGGACAACTATCTCCACTAATAGAAATCTTGGACACTTTCATGCCCTGTAGATTTATCTTCTTGAGCATGCACCCTAACCCAAAACTCAACTCCCTGATTGGGGTGTAGTATATCTGCAAATTTTGAAGATGTATAAATGATTTTGGTAAACACTTCACTCCTGACTGCCTAATATATAAATCTCTTAAACAATTAAGATGCTCGAGAGATTCTGATAAAGCTTCCAACTTCTTACACCCTTGGATTCTAAGTGTAATTAAAGATGACAAATTTCCAAGAGAACTTGGCAGGTTGTCAAGAACTCACTCCCTATCACCAACTCAGTTAACTTGGTTAGCTGAAAGATGTTACCTGGCCGTTCCTTCAAGCTGGTTCCTCTTAAATACAGCTTTGTTAATTCTGAGAGGCACAACAATTTCCTGCAACCATTAAGACTCAAATACCTGTGCTTTGTCATGTCTTCCAGAACATGTAACTCCGACTTGATGATGAGCTGAAAGCAGCCTTCTAAATTAAGATATTCCAGGAGTGTCAGCTTCTTAAAAGAATCTGGTAACATCTTCAACATGGTGCAACCATTCAAATTCAGGTATTGCAGATTTATCAAATTACCGAAATTACTCAGCAGGGATGACAGATTTCTACACCCGTGTATCTCCAGGTGCTCCAGCAATTGGAGATGACAAAATTCTTGTGGGATGGCGCTCAATGTATCCAAGGAAGGGGGTCCCTATCAATATTTTTTTCAAATTCTTGAGATGTCCTATTGACCTTGGAAATTCTTGCAAGCTGTTGCATCTCTGAATAACCAACTCTCTTAGCTGCAAAGGAGCATGCGGCCAGTTTTTAATACAGTTAACATAGGATAAGTCAAAAGATATTTAAAGAACCATAAAGCAAAGATACTTACATCCACATCACGTTCCCACAAACCTTCTAAGCTCCGAAGGCTGAAAAGTTGCAAAATTCTTAATTTTTTCAATGAAAGCCATGATGGAAGTTTTTTGTGCTCAAATTCATGACACTGAAGCCAGACCAGTTTTCTTGATATTTTGTTATGTTCTTGATTAATAAAATCTCCATTACCAACAAAAATCTTCAATCCAAGGGAGCAAAGCATGAGCTCATGCTCTCCTAGGCTTGTGTGTATTATAATATTCCCTTGCCACGGGTAACAACTGTCACCAATTGCATTTGCCAATCCTCGGATTTGTATTGCTTCCTGCGTGGTAAAAGTAAACATAAGAAACATTTTAAGGTAGTCCTCGGATTCATATCGCTTCCTGCATGGTCAAAGTAAAAATAAGAAACATTTCAAGCCAACACAGGGCAGGCTCTGTTTGGTAATAAATCACACCCAGATCAAAGGTGGGCTGGTCTAAAAGGGTCAATATTTCAGTGTTAGAGCATCTTGGCAGCAAATAGAAGGTCCTAGGTTTGAATCCTAGCTGGTCCATGAAAAGCTCAACCTGATATCAGAGACCAAGCATTCTATAGAATGGCTTAAAGGGGGTGTTTGGAAATAAGTCATACCCAAACCAAAGATGGGCTGGTCCTAAAAGGGCCTGTAACTCAGTGGTAGAACAGTCCAGCAGCAATAAAGGTGCTAGATTTGAGTCCTAGTTGGTTCATAAGAAGCTCAATAGACTCAAGGAGGAGCTGGTTTCTATGTCATGATTAATAAAGCCATGAAAGAATGCACTGACTTTACCTGTTGAGAGTGAATCTATATAGACTGCTATGAAGACCAAAGTTGATAGGATGGCTGTCGGTTTGCAACTTCCCTTCCCAAATCCCTCAAGTGATCATGCATTCTTATGTCACCATCATTCTCCACCTCAACAAGACACTTATTGGAAAGCCTTTCCCAACCGTGCAGAGCACTCCACCGTAATCCCTCCGATAATGCAATCGCCACACTTTTCCTCCGACCAATGAAGAAACATGTTGTATCCAAGAACATCGCTTTCTCTTCATCGTCAAGGGCATCATCGCTGACTTTGAGCCTCGATTTGATGTCGTCTAGCAATATTCTGGAGTCTGGACAATTTATCTAATAGAGATTGCCAATAAACTTTGCAAGATCTACCATATAGTTGTGCCCCTAAGACCTTGAGTGACAAAGGCAGACCCAAACCCTGAAAGTGGAGAGGGTTGTAAGAATGTGTGCCAACAAAAGAGCTGCTTGGCATGAGTGGCATCAAGAGGTCTCATTTCCTAAATGGCAGAGATGCCCCATGCTTTAAGAACACCCAATTCACGTGTGGCAACAACAATCAAACTTCCATGTCCAAGCCTCTCCCTTGCTGGCAAGAAAGCATTGAGTTGGTCTGTATGATCCACATCATCTAAAATGATAAGCACAGATACAGATCTCAAACAGCTTTCAGGAATATTTCTGCCTAATTGTCAAAAGATACACCTTTGACATCAAGGTCCTCCAGAAGTCTTTTCTGTTTCTCAACCAGCAGCCCTTCCCCTGCAACATCTCGAAGATCAAAAAGCAAACTTGACCTATCCATATCCAAGTGACTGTTGTTAGAGATTTTCTGTATAAGGAAGGTTTTCCCTGAGCCACCCATGCCCCATATTCCTACAATTTGTATTGAACCACTGGATTGAAGTGCAACTGTGTCAAAGTTTTGCACAGCTTCATCTACACCCACCAGATGCTTGGCAACCTCTAATGGCACCTTCTTCATTTTTTTCATTACATGATTCACCACATTCTTTACCACCATCTGCTCTTCACTGAACACATGAAAAATTAGTCAATAAATCAAACAAATTAAGAATAAAATGAACTGAAATGCATGCTAGGGAAGATTTGAAAAGATAAAGCGCTAGGCAGGCTTTCAATTTGACTGTCACTAATGCTTGTCAAGCAATTTTTCTAATGATTTTTTTTCCTTTTAACTGTTTCCATTCATAGAACACAGGGATAATTGTGGTGCTTGTTTTAACCACAAATCCCTATTCTGTCAAACACCACAGGGATTGTGCATAATGCTTTACAGGCTAAGGCTGATGCTCTTCTAGAAATTGAGCTGAACAAAAACAGGGAAAGCAGATAAAGTACAGAAATGCTTGAACAAAAAAAGGCTAATGGCAATGGTAGGATGCAAAGAAAAGTGCAGGTAAGGAATGCAGAAGAATAAAGTAGTGTCTATTTGTTAATGGAAGAGTTCAAGAGATTCTATAATGAATAATCCATAAAGCACAACACTTACTCAAGGTTTAGCAGGAAATAGCTATAAATTGAGGCAAACAATGTGTTTGATACTTGTCCGCAATGATTTATGAATACATCATAGGGCATGCATTTGGTTCCAGATGAGGATACAATATAAGTAGAAGCAGATGGTACTTGTATCAAAAGTAGATATGAGTGGTGTGATTCTTAGGATATGTATAGAATACACTTGTTGTCCAGATGCAGCAGGAGCAGGTAGGCAGCTCTTAGGCCATCAAAAGAATTTTGTAAGTCATACGTGGGTTGTCTAGCAATGTTGGCAGAGGCTGCCATTAGGTAAAAATTGAAACAAAGAAGAATGGTAATAAAAACGACATGATGCTTGAAATACTTCACAGCCTAAGGCTAATGGTTTTCTGGAAATCGAGGTGGACAGAAACAGGGAAAGCAGACAAAGTGTAGAAATGCTTGAATGAAAAAAGGCTAATGGTAATGGTTTGATGCAGAGAAGACATAGTTGAATTACATATTAATAAAGAAGAAAGTAGCGAGCAAACTGCATAGCAAAGAATGAATGCATAATATTTGTGCAGGAAAAGTGCAGGTAAGGAATGCAGAAGAATAAAGTACTGTTTATTTGCTAATGGATAAGCTGAAGAGATATATAATGAACAGTTCATAAAGCACTGCACTTACTAAAGGTTAGCAGGAAATAGCAGGATAAGTGCAGTATTAAGCACTGCTAGAACACCAATAAAATTCATCAGTTTTGCCTAAAAATTAGGTTGATAAAACATCATAATATTTGTGTCTCTTTCACCAACTTGTTCTTTAATTCGTTTGGGGCAAGGTATCATTTTTCATTGGAGATGATTCTCTTTTACTTGGGTTTCATTAGGTTCTTACCCTCATCTCTCTGTTTTTCTCTAGTTTGACAATCAAAACAGTTTTATCTGACAAACCAAAATGAAAGAAAGACTTAACCGAGCACCGATACATATAACAAACAGAGGGACAAGAAAACCCCCAAAAAAAACTTAGGAAGATTTGATTAGCTAAATGCAGGTGGAAGATTATTTCGTACGTACTCCTGATTATTAATGATGTCGCCAATTAAAAAGGAGGCTTCATGGAGTGCCCATTTCCAGTGTTGAAGCTGTTCTGAGCTGTATCTTCTCTTCTTTTCATGCTCCGCACTGAAGTGGAGCACCATTGAAAAAAAAGGGGAATAAACTAAGAGTAAAAAGAGACATGCTAGTGAAGATGTGAAAAGATAAATAGGGAGGCAGGCTTTACATGACTCACAATATTGCTGAACATGTGGACCAGCATACAAGCACAACAGAACAAATTTAACTCAACTCTAATTTATATGACGAACAAAAAGGGGGGAAAATAATAACAATAAATGAGATTATTTGATGAGGTAAATCCCGGAGAAAGAGTATTTGCGGTTTACCTGCTCTTCATTTCCAAGTTAGAGAAGGCAGCTGCATACATTCCTTTTCCCTGAATCGTCAATCTTAAAGTAGACGGCTCAACATGATAGAAAACAGAAATAATTTTGGTGCCGGTTTCTACCATAAATGCCAGCTTGGCCAAACACCAGGGGGGTTGTGCATAATGCTCAGAAAAAATGGCTATATGAAGCGATGCACTACGCATTGCTTCTTGTAAAGCTCCAGGAAAGAAATCCCCAAGCTTCAGCTCATTTTTGTCCAAAAAAACTCCCAGTCCGGTAGCATTTAAGGAATTGTAGATACTATTGGCCACCGTGTGTTTAACATCTCCTCCATGATGGTTTATGAACACATCGTAGGGCAGGACTTTCGCTCCGGTTGGGTATGCAGCACAAGTAAAAGCAGGAGTAGGTGGGGCGATTCTTAGGCCATCAAAAGCGTTTCGAGGGCCATACTTGGGTTGTCCGGCAGTGTTAGAGGAGGCTGCCATTAGATACAAAGTCGAACAAAGAAGAATACTGATAAAAGCAGATTGGTATTCAAAATGCTAAACAGACAAAGAGACATGGAAAATAGATAAAAGCTAGGTTAATGCAGATATGCCTGAAAGACAAAAGGCCAATGGTAATGGTGTAATGCAGTAAAGCAAAGCAGAACAGACAGATTGAAGTCCATACCAATAAAGAAAAAGCGTGCAGAGAAACGCCAGGTGTGCAAAGACATCATTTTTATTCTTTCGGCAACTTCGCCCACTACCTAAACCATGTGAAAGGTCGTGTACAGCTGTGAAAAAGAAAAGCATGTGGGGTCCACTATGACTTAGAAAAAGACAAACTGCTCATGAAAAGAGTAGCTAAGAGTCACACACCAAATATCTTATTTACCTAATCTTTATCTTTGTTAATAACCAAACTATCTTGTAAGATAATAAAAATAGAATACGTAATTTGGAGAGGAATCTTTATTTTTTTGTTTATGATGTAATTCAAGTGTTTTAATATTTTGAATTTTTCAAATCTAAAGTTATTAATATCAATTTAAAAGTTTAAAAAAAAAAATGTATTTAATAAATATTTTGTATCATACCTTGTTATTCAACATTTATATGTTTCTTCATTTTAATGATGGTTCACAAAGTGTCATATGAAATGTTAATTAAAAAGTTTACATAGTGTTTTTCAAAAAACTTTTCAATTAATTTAAATTATTGTCAAATTTTATTAGTTAATTATTTTGTTTCAATCTTTCATGTAGATTAGGTTTTTTACAATTATTATATTCGAAAAATTGTGAGCATGGCTCATTGTATAAGTAGATCTATACTCGTAATCTAGTCATCCTTAATTTAAATTGTATGTTTCCTACTGATTTTTATTGATTCTTTCAAAAGATTAACCGTCTATATATTATTCGGGTTTATTGTAATCATGTGACAAGTGGCACATGATGGATAGGATCTAGGTTTAGGATAGGAACAAAGATAAATGTCCTTATGGAAATGGTTACTTGATTAAGAGGTTAAATGACATGAATGGATAAGATGAAAAGTTAGTTTGGCTTTTGGATATGTATCTAGGTTCAATGAATCTAGACAAGGAGATAGTTAGACATGTGAAGGGGACATTGGTCACATGAGGATAAATTTACATTATGATCCATGTAGACAAGATGAAGGGTTAGGATTAGATGGACAAGGATAGAAGGTAAAGGGGAATTAATTAAATTATTTAATTAATGGGGTCATGATGAAGGGATAATAATAAAATAAATAGTAAATATTTATTTAATTAAGTGATTTAGGATAAAGATAGGAAAGGAAGGGAATAATTAAATAGATAATGGATATTTATTTAATTAACGGCTAAAGATAGGCTAAAATTAGGTGTGGTTGGGTAAGGTCAAATTTTAGGTGTCTACAAAATTAATTAAATTTACTCCCACCCACTTAAAAAATAAATAAATAAAGGTATTCCCCCTAAATTTAAATAAATAGGTTCACATCAACCATCCACAATAATTAAATTTAATTAGGAAATGGTCCCTTGCACATGGTCTAATGCCCCAAGTGTATCTTCACCATCCATCTGTCATTTACTCTCAATCATTCATATCCTCATGCGAACACCCATAAATGCAACCCTTAATCATTAATCCCTCATCTTACATACATTGTGCACATCCAAGGGATCCATTATCAAGACTAATAAACAATATCCACAAGCATCTCCTCCTACATTGATCCTACATCCATATCTCATTCCTTCTACTTCATATTTTTATGCAACAAATATATAATTTGGAAAGGTATATGTTATTCAGATACAAAAGAATCCAAAAGAAATTGCATCACTCATATCTATGAGCAAATCAACTCAACAAAGGAGATCTATTTCTTGGTAAGTGAAGGTAATAATTTGACTTGATCTTCTTTATGCTCAATCTGAAGGTACTTTTCTTGATTTATAATAAAGGTTTCAAATGACTTTAATCTCTTGCATTATTTTCTAGATCTAGCATCATATATTATGGTGTGCCTAAGAGGACCTAATGGTCCTTGATGAATTTTAATATCGTAGGATTCTTTAAGCTTGATATTGTAGGTTTTCCCTTCTCAATTTTAGAGAGATCTTATCAAGAAATTTTGTTGGATGCATTCTAGAGATAAATAAACTTCATGGTTAGATCTAGAAGGCCCAAAAACTTATAAATCAACATAAAATTTCTAAGGTTTGGCACCAAAAAAGACTTGATTATTTATAGGGTTTGATAGAGTTTTAAATTTTTAGATTCTATATGATTTATATGGTTTGTGCATGTATCATCACCATTGTTGCATAGGTCTAGTGTCAGTGGCATTTATAGAAAATACTATTTCATCTGCATTGTCAATCATCATAAAAAGGTACATATTTTTTTATTTTTTTACATAATATGAAGTAAACAATATACTATTTACATCAACATCACAACATGGCAAGGGTTTTATAAATTTGAGGCAATTATTCATATGTATAGTCTAGTCCTTGGTCATTACCAAGGGGTGAGAGCTTAGACTAGCCCATAATTATGGCACCCAAAACATTACTATTGGCATCCATAAATTTGATGAATTTATAGTGCTTTGTGTTGTCACTTTGTGCCACCTCCCTGTGATTCCCATCAATTATAACCAATCTAAGAAATATTAATGGTGTATCATGCTTAGTTGTCTCTGGTAGTTGCATTTTCCCCTTGCCAGGCTATATAATAAAAAAACCATTTGCAAAAAAATTGAAAAATGGCTAAGTATTTAACTTTTCAGACTTCTAGGCTTTCGCTTGTCTAACTACCCGCATGCTTTCTCTATCACTCCAAATCCTCTACCTCTTTTCCCTTCTAATCCATCACTTGTGTAAGTATAAGTGTTTTAAGTTTCGATCATTGACCTTAATTCTTAACCCTTATCACTTTTGTGTTTTTCTTCCCTTTCCTCCTTTGGTCACTGAAGTTCCGATGGAGTCCTTCAAAAAATCAACATTCTCTAAAAAAATTTAACTTCTAGGATCGGTTGTCCCCCTTAACCTTTACCACCATTTCATCATGCACTAAGTTTTCCCCTTGATCCTCGATCTTTGATGTCTATTTTCGGTCTTCAGTGGTCAAATTTTTCCTCTAACTTTTATCTTATCTTTCTGACAAGGCTTAAGTCATTCATCTAACCCCTGATCCCTGGTGTCTTATTTTTGACCTTCAGTGATTGGATCTCCCTCTTATCCTTTGTCTTGTCCTTGTGATAATACATTGGTTGTCTTCCCAACTCCTAACATCTTCCTTCCCTTCACCTTCTTTCTAATCTTTCCATCCACTCTTTTGCTTTCATCCTTCCCTTCTTCTAGCAAGTGTTGGTCCCAATGCTTGACTTCGATAGGAGTTCTCTTTTGGGGATCGTAGCTTCAACATTCTTCATATTGTCTTCTTCATTAATATTAGATACGATATGCGATAGGCTTGACACCCAATGCTCAACAGAGGTTTTTCTCTTTGAGGTTTTTGGTTTGTGGATGCTATTCTCACCAACCCTTTTTACAAGCAATTTCTTGAAAGCCCGACACGCGACATCCGATGAAGGTGACCTTTTAGGGTGAAAAACCATTTAATGTTTAATCCAATGGTTGGTTTAGGCCTGAAACTTCAACAATACTTTTGAAGTATGTGTTGTCTATTGTAAACCCCATTAATGTTGCAACTACCAAATTTGATCCTTGAGGTTACAAGGATGATATTTAATGCATATCTTGACTACTACAAGTGGTACAAATCAACACCATGCTTCTTTATGGCTCGTAGACCTCCTTTCTATTAGAGGGCTATTCTTGGTCAGATTTTGTTGTGAATTTCATGGGGGGGTTTTGTTCCCCAGTAAATGAAATAAAGCATGGAACATTCAACAACATCACATAACACATGAACACCAATATTTTTACGCGGAAAACCCAAAATGGGAAAAACCACGATGAGCATTATCTCACAATATATTATAACCGATTATAGTATATTTACAGAAGTGCTCACTACAAGTGGACTCACTACCCACTGAGAAAAAATAGATAGAAGAGAGTTTGTGGTTCACAATCTAGATTGAATTATTACAATTACATTTGTCATATGCATAAAATATAGTTCCAATGAAGCTCAATAAACTGACTTTACACACTTCATTTGATTTTGATCTAACACTCTGCTTTCCACTACATTCACATCACTCTGATATTCTACTCAACATACACAACTTAAATTCACAATGTATTCTCATCATTCACATCACTTACATGTTTCTCATTCATGAAAACACCAAAAAGGATCTAGCTTATATATCTTCTTCAAGTATAACATCAATTAGGTCGGCCTAATTAGAAGTATTATACAAAATAGACAATATATGACTTGTTGGCTCAAATCCTTCCACACACGCCTTGCACCAAGGTTCAATCCTTAAAAAAATTGAAATAGGTTGGTATGGACCTATAATAGCTCCCACATAACTCTGCAATACTTACTTAACCTTCACATACCTTCACACCTATTAGTTTGACACCACAAGAGACCTAATACATAAATTCTCAAACTATATACTCATATTCAGACATGTTAACCTCAAAATGCTATGCCATATTGAATTCACACTCTATTGACATCTTTCAATATCTCCTTAAGTTCGCAAAACAAAAATCCTATCTGCGGAGAAGTGTGGACTCTCCAAGTTATATACACTATATAGGAAATGACTATAACTACCAAACTGAACTTTTGTCATTCATAACTTTCAAACCAAAATCCAAAGAAAGATGAAATTCTAGAATTAGATTCTTCTAACAACCAACAAAAACATACTAGGACCATAGAGAGAAAAGTTAATTCGTCGACCAGTGTGGACCCAAAAACTGGATGCTCTGTACCCAAAAACGTTGGTAAAAACACTTAATCATTTTTCATCACAATTGGCTTCATTGGATCAAACATTCTTGTAAAATTTTCTTCCAAAAACATCCCAAATCATGTTAGAACCAACCAAAATGATATGCACCATGATATCCATATTAGGATACAGTGTTGACATTAATGACAACACTGCAACATATAATAGTATACCTTGTACCTATCCCTCATACTCATGTTTTCCAACAACAACATCAATGGCATCTCCTCATTCTTCCACATTCTCCTCTACAAGCACATGCACATGTTGTTCATAATCAGGTTCATTGATTTTTGGGACAAAAGTATGAGGTTGCATTTGACTTTCAGTGTCTGTAGACACTTTCAATTCTTTTGCAAGTTCTTCAACCTTCTATAGTGTATCATTTCTTAATCTCTCAATATCTTATTTGTCTTTGCTCATTAAGGTGTTAACTCTCTATTTTTTTTTAACTCTCTATTGTACAGTTGATCCAATTTTGCTCTATCTTCATCAAAAAGAGAAGAACCAATCTTCTCCAAGGAAAATGCCCTCATTCTTGGAATCCTCATCAACTTCTTGCCTTCTAGCACTCAATACTTTCTTCAAGTCATCACATAGTTGATTCTCAATTTGTCCAAGGCTAGTATCAAATGTTACCATGTATTTTGCAATATCCTCTTTCTATTGCTTCCTTATCTATATCATCTTATTTTGAATACATTTTAGCAACTTCTTCCAACATCCTATGCTCAAAAATATCATTAAATAGTGCATCTAACCTTAGTGGGCTATGCTTTCTTATCGAAGGGTTCTTCTCTTTCTTCTTCCCCTTACCTTTAGGAGAATTTTCTTCTTTTCTGGACCTTGACTTCTTCTCCCTTACATGGATCTTGAAAGCTTACTTATGCTTTTCAACTTCTTCTTCACTATCAGTATCAACAATATCAATTTTGGTTCTTTTGGCACTGGTCTCTTCAACAAAGGCTTGAGACTTCTTCCAGATTAGTTGTGGTTTCTCTTCTTCTATATCCTCTTCTTCCTCACAACTAATATATTTCTCCCTTGTGGCCTTTTCCTTTTTTCTCCTTTTAGGAGCCTTTGCTACTCAAGGATACTAGGTGCAACCTTCTACTTTGAAGTTTTTGGAGGATTTGTTCCGAGGGACTTTGGAATAGTAGGAGAGGGGGTAGAGGTCTTGATGGACCTTCTAATGCTAGGAGTACGTTGTAGATCCACAAATGGGGCCTTGATTTTCTCTACAGAACCCTTTGAAGAACAAACATTCTCCTCCAATGGTGCCTTCATCTTTTCAACATTTTTCTTTATCTCCTTTTCCCTGTGTTGCAAGCACACTTCACTGGATTTTTCCTCATAGGTTCCAAACCTATCTACTATAAGATCTCCTAGTTTGCTTAACATCATATCTGCAAGTCTGTAATTACATCTTCTACCACTTCATATCCCATTTTTGGAATCCAGACTATTTTGGGTTCCACTACTTCCATCAAACAACAATCTCTACTAACCATGAAAGTAACATTATTCTTGTATTTTTCAACTACACTTTTAGGGATCCTCTCTTTCTTACATTTTTCCCCAAAAAGACTTAAAGAAACCCCACAACATAGAATGTTGGGTTTCTAGGTTTCCTAACCTTCTCAAGTGGTCTCTAATTTGAATTGCAATAGGAACATTACTCAACCACAATATTCTTTGTACTAGGAATTTCTCTAAGGAAATAGAATAATAAACATAAAATTAAGGTACCATACTAGAAAGGGTATTGGGATTATTTTTTCTTTTGTAGGTTCTCCATCAACTTTTGTCTCAGGTGCTTGCATAAGGGTGGTCCCACAATACTAGTTTACAATTTTTGGCCAAACTAGACATTGAATTGATTTATTCTAACTAAATCTTCACTTTTGGGAACCTATAGCGACTAAACCATGAGGAATTTGAAGATGATGCAAACTAGTGATTTGTGACATTTTTTCTATAGATTCTAAATATATTTTTTCAAAAATTTTGGAATCAAATTGCACTTCTTTTTCCATCTCCTTCAAAAACTAGTTTTTTTTAGTAAACACCATTTTTAAGGAGTGATGCTCACCGTATACAACATAACTTTATTTCTATGAATGATAAAATTCTTTTTTTCTTAATTTAGATTTGTAACTATGATATCTAGCGCTTTCATTTGGTAGTTTTTTTCCTTAATCAAGTTTCTAAGTCAAACCAATTACAATTCAGACATAGGCAGACTGTATACAACATAACTTTTTTTGTATGTATCAAAATTCATTTTTTTTATTTGTTGGATCAAGGATTTCAATATCTAGTGTACTAATATTTTTCAAAAACAATTTTGATAATCTACTATTTTTCCACATGTGCAAAACATAAATATTGATTTTCAGTGAAAAACCTACATTCACAAGAAATAAAAAAATATAATAATTAAATTAAATTTATTTAAAATTATAATTTTTGGGAAGCTTATAATAAGGACTACATACTTACAAAAAATAAATTTTAAATGAATCAATTTGATCCCCCAAAAGGTAAATCAAAAGTGATTTTTTATCAACATTTTGATAGGTGTAAAGGAGACTTCGTTATAGGTATGGTTTAAAACTAGCGGGGTTCTATTCAAGGGGGTTTGATCTAAGGTGGTTTTATCAAACCCTCTTCAATTGGAATCCTTCAAATGGAACTTTTTAAGGCTTAAATCATTATATTTTCTAAAAATATGTGATTTAGCAAAAATCAGAATCTCCTAGAAATTGTAAACCAGCATTGTGGGATCACCCATAAGTCAATGTCCAAAACCTCTTTCATCATCTGGTGAGCAATGTGTATAGTTGTGGCTTACATAGAAATCTCTCTATTATTATAATAAACCTTATATCTCTTCACCATCAATGTATACTTAATTGTTAGATCATTAATGTCCTTCACCGTTAGGGAACACTTGTCAAATTTTACATTAGTGAGCTTCATTACCATCTCATTCTTCATAGACTTCATCACTAGGATGGGTCCATTCAAGCACAAACCCATAACTACCTTGATAGATTGCTTGTTGATCATATGCAGCATATCTAGCCACATGAATTCGGCTCATCACATATTTAACCCATTCATCCTCATGGCATAAATTTGGAATTTTTTTCCATACATCGAGCTTCTTCTCTGTCAAACTTCCAAATTCAGGTTTCAATTAAAAGTCATCTTATGTCAAATCATTTACCCAATACTTCACAATCTTTAGATGATCATATTCTTCCATTTTTACATGGATTCACATTCTTATATCTTCTATATGCATCACTCCATATGAAACCCTCAAAAATGTGTTGTCCAGATCCCTTTTTGTGGATTTAAATGGATGTTTCTTGAACTTATGTCTTGGTTGTTCCAAGAAATAAATCACTTATGGAGTAAACATTATGAGCAACACTAGGGTTTCATAGAATACTGATAAATACCTTTTATTCTTTAGAGTTTCACATGACACTAGAATTACTTTGCCTATTAGGATTTCACACTAAATACTTCAAATTGCCTTTGTGAGCTTCTCTTCAGTCTTCAAATGCGCATTCACATATGAATTTTAATCATATGTGAAATCACATATAAACACCTCTCAAAAGACCTAATATGCATTAATTGTAGTGAACAAAGTTAGGTTGAAAAGCTAGCAATCTCTCATTGTGTTGACACAGTCAACTTCAATCACTTCGCAAATCTCCACAATAGGAAATTTCATACTAGAAAGACCATCAACAAATCAACCATGTTGATCTATACATGTACCAGTGTGTTGAAAGCATCATCACCACAACTTTGGTGGGGGGCTTAAGGATTTTTTGTTAAAACGCATCCTGAGCTAAAGCTCTTCATCTAGTTTCTGGAGAAAACATTTGCACCAAGAGCTGACACAGACTCATTCTTCACTTCATTCTCTTCTTTCTTTTTCTAGATCTTTTTCATTTCCTTCTTCATTTAAATAGATCCACTTTCTTCTCTATTGGACCATTCTTCTTCTTTGGTGAAATAGAGGATTTCACATTCTTAGATATGTAGAAATTTGTTGTGTGTCCTGATTTGTTGTAATTGTGGCATATGACACCTTTTTGAATAAGCTTACTTCTATCCATTCTAGATCTACATTCAAAACTCTTATGCCCAAATCCATTGCATGTATAATAGTAGCCATTGAAGATTGAAACATCATGCCATTATTGTAACCACTCATCATCTGATTTCTACATTCACTAGCTTTATGAGCAAATATATTATATGTAAAGCATTGAGTGGGAAATGATTGAAAATTCTTATTCATTCTTCTTCTACACTCTACAAATCTATGTCCATATTTATTGCAAGAATAATAGTAACCATTAAAAGATGAATACCTTTGTACAACAGGTTGTCTAATAGGAGACCTTTTGAATTATTTCTTCTGGTTTGGATCTATTTGTCATAGTTCTTCTTGTCATTCTTCTTTTCAACATTATTTAGAGTTGTATTTTTCTTTGAACTCTCCCCTTTCTCAAACCCTAAACCTTCTTTGTCCTTAGAAGCCTTCTGATTTGCAATCATCTCATCAAGTATTATAGAACACCTCTTGAACTTGTCCTCTTGATTCTTTGCTTTTTCCAGATCTGATCTTAAAGTTACAATCTCTCAAGTTCAAGCTTTGAACATTCTTCAAAAAAAAATTAGTTTGGCATTCAGGCAACCTTCAACTCTTTTTCCTTCTTCAACTTGCACTTTCAGATTGGGAATAGTCTCATTTGATCACATGAGTTTCTCATTTGTTTCTTTGATTCTTTCTGTAGCTTTCTTTATTTTTTCTCTCAATTTCTTAATACACTCATCTGCATCATTAAGATCCTTTTTGGATCTCTATTCTCAGCTTCTACTTTATCCAAATCATCAAGAGTTGACTTTAGTTCTCCTTCCATGTCAACTTCACAATCTTCTTCAGTAAACCCTTCAAGGATAATCTCTTTTGGAGGAATAGGATACTTCCTTGTAGCCATATGTTCAAATTCCAAGATCTACCTCAGCGATCAAGCTAATTGAAGGAACCAAGCTCTAATACCAATTGTTGAACACTCAGAATACTGAGAGGGGGGTGAATCAGTATTCACTAAAATTCATTAACTTCATCAACTTTAAAAATTCATTCAATGCATCACATTAAACTTGTAGTAATGGAAAGGAACATAGAAAGGATAAATCACATCAAAGAACACAAGAACACCATATTTACGTGGAAAACCAAAAAAAAAAAAACCACGGTGAGGATTAGCTCACAATATATTATAATTGATTATAAGATATTACATAATGACTCACTTCCAGATGGAATCACTATTTGGAGGACTCACTATCTAGAGAATAGAAGAAATGGCTCATTGCTAGAATAGAGAAGAGGGTGGCTCACTACCAAAATGAACTACTAACAATGCATCTAACTTATGTTGAAGATATAGTTCCATTGAAACTCAAAAAACTTTAACTTGACACACTTCATAATTTACCACAATTATACATTGCACTTATCTGCATAGAATCTCATGCAAAAAATTAATTATCTCGCATAGTATTCATCATTCCATATAGGGAATTAATCTAACCTTGTATATATACTGCATCTAACCAAAACATAAATTAGGTAGGCCTAATTGATATATCGTGCAACACCACAACCTATCAGCCCAAAACACCAACACACATAAAGAAAAAAATATACATAATAAAATATAGGTCGACATGACCCATAATCACTCCCATAATTCCACTCCATACTCTATCCAACTCTGCACGACCCCAAAATACTTAGGTCGACCACACATAGAAAAACTGAATGAACCAACTGTTCATCCACACCTTGACACATAGATCATGAAAACACAAGCCACTTAGAATTTACACACCTCTCTAACACCTGTAAACACTTACACAAATCCACATAATAAAGTGTTCATCCTTGGTGGAATGTAGAGCATTCCAACATACACTTTGCACCACTAACACTGCCATTACAGAGCCCAACACTTTGTTAATATTATCTTGGATTGTGGAAGACATCAAGTCATCAAATTTTGGATTTAGACTCTTCCAACATGCACCAACATTACCTCAAAATCACATAACTAGATTCCTCATAGTAGATCAATGCATATAAAAAAAACTAGTTCTCTAAACACCAAAAACTATTCACCAAGACTTAGGCAATTATCCAAAACATTTGGTCTTCAACACTTCCACAACTATTCAGTGGGATGACATTACTAACAACACTATGTTCAATTATGCTCATCAATCATCTGTTATACATCAATGCATCAATATTGACATCAATGATAATACCATATTAACATCATATGCCATAAATCCATCAATCTGCTCAATGAAAAATAAACTTCCAACAAACTAAACTAGACTTGTCTAGAGAAAACAAGATTGATTTGAATATAACAAGGGCTAAAAAATATGCACATCAAATACAAGGTGCACTCTTTATTGTTATTTACATGGATATAGTTCATAATCATGTATGGGATTCTTAGCCTTAAATTATTGGCAATTCTAAATATGGAATAGGGGATGTATTTGTGTTCATGATTTTTCAATGAGATAAAGTAACAACTGTGATCCTATCAAGAGTGGAAAATATTATAAGAAATGCATTAAGAATGCTTTGAGAAGAGTGATGAGATATAAAAGAATATTGGATCAAATTTCAGGTTAATGCTCAGATACTAAAAATGCTCAAAATATATTATAACTACACATTAAAGTCATTCAGACAATGGGAATTTACTTTTCTTCTCTATAACTTAAAAGTGCAAACCCAAAGAAAACAAAATAAAAATCATTAAAATCTAAAATATTGAAAGTATTGATTCTTATTATTGTAGATTGAAAATATTGAGAATTTTTTTACAATTACACAATATCTTTAATAAGAAAATTATATATATATATATATATATATATGTATGTGTATGCATGTATATATATATATATATATATACATATATATGTATGTATATGTATGTATATGCATGTATATGCATATGTATGCATATGTATGCATATGTATGCATATGTATATATATGTATGTATATATATATGTGTGTGTGTGTGTGTATACTTCTTATTCCCACCTGCAGCGGCCGACCCCACCATCCCACCCTTTGGGACCTAAGGCCAATATGGTCGGCTGCCAAAGGCAAGCCTTCATTAGGTGAATGGGGTCTGGCAGACCCCCCCCCCCCACCGCCCTACGACACCAACCCCACCGACCAAGGCATCCTAACCACCCGAGGTTAGGATGGTGGGGTTGGTGCCCCCCCCACCCAAGGCTTTCCCCACTGGGTGGGTGGGAGAAGTAGCATGCGGTAGATTATATTCATGGGAGGATATAGGGATGGGCCTTGGGTGGTGGGGAAAGCCCCACCCCTCCACCCAAGACAGCCTTCAGTACTGGCCATATTGATGCAGATAGAGACATGAATCAAGTAGTATAACCAACATCCCTTGATGTCCTAGCGCCAATCCTCTCCCTAAGGTTGAGTGTCTAAAGACCATTGAACTTCGTGCTATCTCCTCCCACCCATAACAGCAAACCCCACCACCCAAGGCCCATCTCTATATCCTCCCACCCAAGGCCCCAACCCCACCTAAGGCATGCCTTCGACAGGGAGAGGGTGGGAGGCCACCTCCCTATTATATATATATTACATTTTAATTGAATTTACCAATATATGTTTGACTAAAAAATATGGAAAAAATTATATTAATTTAAATAAAATTTAAGATTAATATAATTATTATTTAATGAGCTAAACAACATCAACCTAAACATTCAATATTAAGATTACATGTTATAGTTTTATCCCTCAATTACAAGTTAAAAGTTTATCATTTCATTATTTGATATGACCCATTATATGGATCAAACTAACTTTCTCTCTTGTCAATTTTTGTTTCAACTAAATTACAAATCACTAAGGTACTTAATCTTTTTACACATAAATTTACAATATTTTTGGAACAATTTTTAGAATTAATTTGAAACTGTAATGAAAATTTCTCTACTCACATGTCATGATATAGTATATTTTTTTTAATGTAGGCCTATTGAAGATGCAAAAATATATCCTTGGAAAATATTTTATTTTAAAATCATCATGCTCTTAATAATTTAGCTTGCCTTAATCAAATATCATGGTATAGTATATTTTTTTAATGTAAGGCAAATTAGATGACCATGATCCTCCTCTCACTAATGTCACTCTCACCACTTCGTAACTTTATATATTTACTATGTTAGAACTTAAGAGCCTCTAAGAAAATACTTTTATAAGATCCACCCTTTTTTCTTTGAATAATATACTATTTTCTTTCTAAATTTTTATTCATAAAAAAAACTACTATACTACTTGCACATTTATTATCCAGATTTATTATCGCTCTCATGTTTTATCGTGCATTGGACCTCTCGCACGAGGGAATGGCTAGGCTTGCATTGGATATAGGGAGTGGCATTAATTGCCTTCTTTTCATAATTTACAAGTTACCTTTTGGCGATTATTTTCTTGTGGCCATTGCTAATTTGAGATTTTATTGCAGCCACTCTGCTTTTCTCACTCACATGTTGCCTTTCACTATGTTGGTTTTTTGATATACACGCGTTGATGCCATGGATGGTGACTGGGTGTTGGTGGAGCCGGATAAATTTTATGAATGGAAGGCAGATGGCACCATTTGGCACATATGCAGGGAGGGTGTAATTTCCCAATTTATGGAATGCATGTCTGGCCATGATGAGGGCCTCTCCAAGTAGTTCGTCACCTCTTGGGATTCCAAAAGGGTTACTATGGGGAGAATTTCTTTTGAGATTAACGAGGAGGTGATTGCTAAGGCCATGGGTCTAGCTATGGATGGGTGTAAATGGAAGAAAACCACCAAAGTTGTTGACCAAACAAGTCTCAACCTTTTCTTTCGAGGTGATGAGAATCTTGTCAAGTTGCATGGGGGCTATGACCGCAAGGCACTTTCGGAGCCTTGGGACAAATTTTTCTTGGTGATAATGAAATATTTCACTCTTGAGGGGAGGTATGGTGTGTATTATTACTACTATTTTAATTTCCTCAATCACCTTAGAAATCACCACAATATCTCCATTATGTTTTTTCTCTTACATTCTATTGAAAATACTGTGCTTGATGTGTTTGAAGCAATGAACTCGAATAATAATTTTACCATTCTCCACCAAGGGCTTATGCCCAGACTCTACCATTTCCACCTTACCCTTTTCCCTCCTTGTCCCGTTATTGTTGAAGAGGCTCCGGTCTCTTCGGCTCCTCCGTTTGCTAGTATTATGGATACCCCTGGCCCCAATAAGAAAAATGTTTAAAAAACCCTGCCACAAAAGCCTCTCCCCAAGAGACATCCCCTACTTAGGGGCCTATGGTGAAGAAAAAGGACAAAAAACATAGCTCCCACTCTGAAAACTAAATCCAAAGCCTATAAGAAAGCATAATTTAGGCTTCAGCAAATTGACTTTGACATTGAGATCACTGATGAGACTAGTACCCCTCGGAAGTCAAGTAGATTGGTCATCAAGCAAGAAAAAGACAAGATTTTTAAGGAGGTGTTAGATTTTGACAATGGTGATGGGAGCGAGAGTAAGAGTAAGGAGGAAAAGGATGTGGAGGTGGAGGCTCTTTTGACTTCTACTAGTAGTTCCTCCCATGTTTTAAAAAGCCTTAAAAGGGGTCCCATGGGCCCTACCAATATTAGGATCAAGGAGGTAAAATCTAAGGCCTTGAACATTGCTGGGGGAAAGGCCCCCATGGAGGAAGCTTGTAGTAAACAAGATGTGGTTTGGGAGGAGGTTGACAACCTTAAATGCAAGTGGAGAGTTTGGAGAAAAGGTTGGAGGATGTTACTCGGTTCGCGTTGAAGATCATTCACAGGTCTGCCACCACTCTTTGTCTGCTGCAAAAGGACAAGTCCACGAGCAATGTGGAGGAAGAAACTGTCGACAAGGAACTTCTTAATTTCCTCATTGAAGATTGGGCTACCATAACTTTAATTAAACCATGCAGTGGGAAGAAGGATTGGGTTCGTGGGTGATTTGGTTTTTTGGCTGGTGCTGGCCTCAATGGCCATCATTTCTTTTTAATTTTACTAAAGATATTGTTACTGCTTTTTTGTTTCCTTATAACTGGTATGACCCTTGGTGGTATGTGGTTAAGACTGCTCTAAATCATGGTTTCATGATGGACATTACTATTAGTATTAGTTTTTGTGTTATGTTTTGGTGGTGGTTTTTTATATGAATTGTTTAGGGTGTTGGTTAGATTTCTAGACCTTGTTGTTACTATTCTGTTAATGTTACTCTGATGTTGATGGCCTAAGGGGCCTTGTACTAAAGGGACATCACCCTAGTTTTGCTGCTTTTTATATAAAAAATACTTATTAACTTTAAATTTCAACATAGATTACTATGCCATTCATTTAAAATATATGTAAACTAAAACTTATAGGGTATCTATATAAATTTAAATGTTTCCCATCAAATAAATGAAGTTTTGAGGGCCCTTATGCAACATGGAATTTGATGGTCACCCCTACCTATGAGATGAAAATTTATGACGGTTTGGTCATTTTAATGGCTTTCATTCAATGTCTTAAAGAAAAAAATAAATTGTCAAAAGTATATTTAATAATTTATGAATTTTTTAAATAGAATATTTTATATTAAAATATTTTATTAATAATACATAATAAATATAAAAAAATACAAAATTTTTATCTTTAATAATCTAATGAAAATAAATTATTATTTTAAAATATATTATTATGTATCATTTGAATTAACAAAGTATATTTGAAAAGGATCACAATTCTTAAAAAATCAATAAATAATTAAAAATATAACTATTTAAAATAAAAAATATTTCAATCCTTAATAAAAAATTTAAGCATAGTCTTCAAAGATCGGAATTTTTTTATTTGTAAAAGGAAAAAATCTTTTCCAAGATAAAATTGAAGAATTCAAAAGAATGTGTGATTGAGGAAAAGTAAAATCTAGAAGATTAACTCCAAATGCGTGCATGTCATTATAGATACATGCTCAACAATCACCAAATGGATGAGATATATATATAAGAAAAGAATGATAAAATAGTAATAAATGTAAAATCTAAAAGTTAAAAATAACTAGCATACATATATTAAATATTAATATATATAAAATACGTAGAGGGTTATCATTATTTTTTTTTGATTGATTTATTTTTGTGATCAAATATTTGATTTCTCTTTATTTGAATTATTTTTATTATTAATTTATTTATTTGTTCTTTTTGTTTCATCAAATCTACTGTACTTGTACATGACTTCCACTTGTCATTTTAAATGCAGCTTCAAAAACTTTACACAAATTGTTGGATGCCACTGTAGACGCCTCTCAACGTAATTATATTCTATTTTGAAAAAATCTAAATAAACTTTTTTTTATAAATATTATAAATTATATATTAATATAAAACAATGATAACTATTAGTAATAAATGAAAATCTTAAAACAATAAGTTTTTAAATTCATATTAGAAAATATTCAAGATATTCTTATTAAAAATATTCTAAAAATTAGAAACAACTACATTTTATCCTTTTTGAAAAGATATTAAATAAATTAATTTGTATTTTTCAAATAAACATTAAAAAATAATATATATTAATATTATAAATTAAAATATTATATTATATTTACTTATAAAAAATCTTTATAGTTTACACATAACAAAAATATCTCTCTAGAATTGCTAAATAGTGGACCTAAAATCACTATTATAATAGAAACAATACCATTATAATAAAAGCAATAGTATTATAAGGAGATTGTACCTTTTTAATCCTCTAATGAAGGAAATCCAAGACATTATAGTTATATCGATTGTAATTTATATAAAATTCCTACAAATTTAATAGGAGGTCTATAATTGAATTTATATATACTTTAGTTACAATTTTTGTGAACTCTGAAATTTCTTTATATCATTTATATTATTAATTACAATTTATGTGAACTCTGCAATTTCTCAAGCACCAAGATATTGGCATTTCAATATGGGATTTGACTAGTTAGACTACCCATGACACTTTGCTAGTTTTGCTCTATGCAAAGACTATACTATTATTTAATCTCTAGGATCTCTGTTAAACTAAATTTAAGGGCAGTCGTTTATCATGTGTGCAACTTCCCATCTTTGAGATATTTCATATTCTTGAAAGTTCACTTTGATTTGAGGAATTTTTCAAAGATGAAAGGAAAAATGATACAATGAATAGATGTCTTAAATAGAAAAATAGCTTATACAAGCTAAATCAATATTGGGAGACAATGAAAGATTATAGAACGACTAAGAAAAATGGCTAACATCAATTCTTTTCTTTAAGTTGATGTCCAAAATTATAAAACTGTTGGTAACATAGCATTATAAGTGATAAGAAGATAAGAACTAGGTTCTAGTTTCAGAGTCCAATCTTCCACCAAGGTACCACATTTTCACTCTAAATCCCTACTGGATTTATTTAAAAATGTGCAATGTGAATCAGCATATACTGTTGCTCTAAAGTATACTCACAAATTATTGTCCACACATAAAAATGCATATATTATATAATGGTGTGTGGAAGAATTTTATTTTATATACTAACAAAAATAGGACTTCATTGTTACTGCTTGGTATCTCTATTTTCAGTGTTGGGCATCTACTATATTAAAAAACATTATACCATAAAATATATGCAATATATAAAATTTATTTTTAACATATTTTCTTAATTTTGATTTGGATTTGTTATGTATTCAATTTTAAAGTGATTACTTGAAATTTATTCTTAATTTTTAAAAATATTTTTTATAATTTTTCTTTTGTCAAAATGTTTACAAACTGTTTTCTTTGGCTTACAAAATTCTTGCTTGAATTTGAATGTTATTTTATTAATTAGAGCTATAATGATATGGCAAAAGATTAAGGGTTGAAATTAGGATCTCTAATACCTTTGGAAGAATTTTTTTCAAATTTTTAGAGATTATTTTCTAAAAAAAATCAAAATTGTTTTCTACTTTATTTTTCTAAACAAATTCATAAAACTTTCTTAAAAATCCACATCAAGTATCATTGATGTGCTTAAACGGATATTTATTACTTTGATAGGCTATGAAACATGAATTAAAATTCATACTATCTTGGAGGTGGAGTAGTTGGCTTCTTGAAAGGATGGGAGTGGAAATCTCTTCATGGAAATAGGTACCGAGATAAATTCTAGTCACACCCTAGAATTTATGTTTTACCAGTTACTCCAGTGGAGATAGAGGTGGTTGTTGATCCATCCATGGATCATATGGGTCCAAAATATTTGGCTGCAACTTAGGATTTTGGTAAGGGTTCCCTAGTCTCTTCTTCCTTGGGGCTACACCAGAAAAAAATTTAAGAAGGGGAACTCAAAGAAGCCTTCAAAGGTTGGGAGGAAGAAAGATCAGGATACTTGATCAAGTCAATGGGTGAGAATTTGGTGGAGTCAGGATCAGTTAAACCCCTTGAGTCCCATTTTCTAAGCCCCAAAAATTATTGTTCTCTCTTGGAATGTGAGAGGTTTGAACAACATCCCTCAACAAAAGGTTATTGGGGAAATGATAAAGGCTTATTCCCTTGATCTTTTATTTATCCAAGAATCTAAGTTGTCTGTGGAGGGCACAGTTAAGGTATCCTCCAATATTTGGTGGCATGGTTAGTGTTAGTGCATTGGGGCAGAAGGCAGTGCTGGTGGGATTGAATGTCTTTGGGACAACTAAAAGATCCCCCCCCTATGGTGGATTGCAGGTTGATTTTCCTTGTTCATGGTTGCTTCATGTTTTGAATATGGAGAAATCTTATTGTTTTATAATGTATATGCTCTAACTGACCTTCCTAGAAATTCAGTTGTGGGACCATATAAGATATGTGAGATATTTAGCTTTGTTGTTTCCTTGGGTTGTCGCTAGGGATTTTTATTCTATTCTTAGTCTTGATGAAAAGAAGGGTAGTTTGGATCGTCTTGAGCCCTCTTCATCTTTGTTTATAAATAATATAACCCAACTGAGTTTGATCGATATAAATCTTCTCAATGGTTTGTTCACTTGGAGTAATAGGAGGTGTGGCGTGGATCAATATAAAGCTTCTCAATGGTTTGTTCACTTGGAGTAATAGGAGGTGTGGTGTGGATTTTATCTCTGAGAGGTTGGAAAATTTTTTAGTCTCCATTTTTTGGTTAGGTAACCAGTGGATATCCAGTTCTGAAATCCTAGACTTGAGAGCCTCAAACCACTGGCCAATAAAAGTTTTAGCGCATGGTTGGGAAAGTTTCAAGAATCCTTCCTTCAAATTCCAATTAATGTGGTTGCATGAGCCTTCTTTATAGGAACTTATAAAATATTGGTGGTATGATGGTTTACCTCCGCATAGGACAACCATGTACACCTTTGTCAAAAGGCTCCATTTTGTGAAATTTTAGCTAAAGAAGTGGAATAGGAAATTCTTTGGGAATGTCTTTAAGAAAAAAATTGTAGCTCAAAATCAGTTGAATATCATTTCTAGGTAGAACAGAGATGAAGGGATTACTTGGGAGTCCCTTAAAGTTGAAACAGATGCTTTGGAGAAGCTATTTAAATAGGAACTATGTGAGGAGCTATATTGGAAGAAAAATTCAAGGATTGATTGGCTTTAGAAGGGGGACATGAATACTACCTTCTTCTTTAACTCCATCAAAGCCAAGGGACATGGGAACTTAATCTCCTCTATTGTGTCCTCTCAGGGTGCTCAATTATCTTCTTTCCATGTGTAATGGAGTGAATTTTCACCCCTTGCAAATTCCACCTTTACGTACCTCCTACCTCAGACAAATCAAACCCGATGATGCTATTCCACGTCCATCTATTCTCCATCCATTTAGAGGCTATATGTAGTGTCAGTGGGGAATTTTTGTTAGGGACATTAGCATGGTGCACGAAAATCTACACATCGCACTATCATCTTAACAGGATTCCTGCCTCTGGAATCTACAAAGGCACTACACTTCTCTATTGGTGATGAATCATAATGCATCTGCCCCCTTGAACAACCTCGAATAGATCTTTTGGCTCCCATTTCATCTTCAAAACACAATCTCATTCATTCAGTTCATCCTCTACACATCCATTCGATCTTCTTCTTCACTCTCTATTGACCACATTTCACTCTTGGCAACTATCTACACACTTCATTCACAACACTTTTTCCATGTTTGAAGCTCCAAGTTGGCACTCTGTTGGTTTTACTCCTCTTGTTGTTGCAGCATCACTAGCATTCACAAACTTGCGAGCTCACATCTTCCTTCACATACCTAGAGAGCATCCTATTGGGAGGTGATATCCATCTATTTAGCATCGTTGTGTTGATTTTGTAGCATATTGTTATCATTGCTTGGTATTCATCCTTTTCATGCTTTCTTTATCACATTTTCTCTATCATGGCTATTTTGGCTATCTATGGAGGTGGGAACACCAAAATGGGGGTTTGACTACGGCAAGCCCCGAAACAGCCCTGGCATTTTTCCTCATTTTGTTGTGTGTAGGTATCTTGTTCATGTGGAGCTTGTGGGAGGCTAGAATAATCGTAAGTTGGATTTCTACCACCCTTGCTCATTGTTTTATTCTTAATCAATCTCATCTTTCAAGTTAAAATATTCTTCTTGTTGTTTTAGTCATTTAGTTTCTTTCAACTTTCTGTCATCGTGTCAAACTATATTTATTAGGTCGTTAGTAGATTCTTTGTAAGTTTTGACTATGCTTTTACATAATCTCTGTCTGTATAGATTTTAGTGCCCAACTAGGATGCCAATGCGCCACACTGTCATCCATCTTCTACGATGGAGTCCTTTAGCAGAGAGCTGCTTAAGTTGTAGTCCAGGCTCAAGAATTTGCTCACTTGACTTCCTAAACTTGGGTTGATAGAAGGAAAGTGACATATTATTTGTCCTTCCTTTTCACCCCCTCAAAAATCAAACCTATCTTAAATAGTCCTTTAGCGTGGGGTAGATCAAGGTAGTTGATTTTTATAGACCCTCTTGTTACCTGGGGTCCTGAGCAGTTGGACCCCTTCCTCTACATTTTGGTGAACCCAACGTGAACCTTGCAAATCCTATTTCTTTGTGTTGAAGTTCTTTCTCTCTTGTCTATGTAGGTTGTGGACTTGTGTGTTGTGATGCTTTATGAGCTTCACAACTTAGTCTACGACTTTTGGATACGTTGTTAGAAGGAGTGCACGACAACACTTAGAAATAGATTTTTCAAGGGTCACTACGACCCTCACTTCCCAGGAGATGATATCGTTGGTAGAGATGAGTTTCTTCAATGAAACCACTCATGCCCTTACCTTCACCTCCACCATTAGATGAGGATGTAGTTTTGACTATCCCCATAGAGAATCTCTTGGCTCTATATAGGAGGATTTTAGATCTCGCGAACCACTTGGGGAAAGACTCGAACATGGCTAGATATGCTAGGGTTTTCCAAGAAATCAAATGTATGTTGGAGAAGGATTAGATAGGAATAGATTTTCTCCATGGCCTAACCAAATTAATGGAAGCATATGTCCCTTCTTACAACCCTAGATCAAGTATTACACAAGGTCGTGTGCTTGACTCTTATGAGAAATAGATTGGTGTCTTGATGCCTCTGACATCGGTATGCATGGTTGAAATGGGTCCTTCCTTCAATATCTCCACTCCTGATCTGCTTCCTACTGTCAAAGAAAGTAGAGTACCTCTAGGATTTAGTATTCTTCCTCCTAGAGGAAACCTTGTCTTTGGTAGTGGGTTTTTTAGTAGAATGGGGGTTGGTGGTCCTAGTGCCCCTAGTGGCCTCGGCGGTGGCTTTAGTGGTGGTCATGACGGTGACTCTGGCAATGGCTACAATGGTAGCTTTGGTGGCGGCTACGATGGTGGCTCTATTGGTGGTCATGGTAGCAGCCTCAGTGGTGGCTCTAGTAGTGGTCTTGGTGGTGGCTCTCGTGGTGGCTCTAATGGTCCTATATCTTCATTTGACCCTATTTTGAATGTTGTGCTACAAAATATGGGTCAAATGTAGAACTAGTTAGCGAGTCTATCCCAAGCCTTTGTCCAGCCTATCTTTCAACCTTTCTTCTAAGATAGTCCCTTGTCAATGATGATTTTGAACACTCCCATCTCCCAAGGGATGAAAATTCCTAAGTTTGAGAAATATGGTGGTAAAGGAGACCCTCAAAAGCACGTGTTAGCCTTCAACATGATGTGTATAGATTTCTTTCACCACAATGCCCGAACGGCCAAATTATTTCCCTGATCTCTTAAGGACACAACACTAGAGTGGTACTATTACTTGCCTAACAACTTCATATTTTCATTTGATCAACTTGTTAATTAGTTTCTCTTGTAGTTCTAGGCTAACATTAGGCCAAAGATGACTTTCTCGAATCTCATATGACGTAAGCAAGGAGAGAATGAGAAGATTATAGATTTCATTGCTCAATACCAAGAACTCTTTTCACAAATCTCTTACCTGCTACCCAAATTAGATGCACATAGAAGGTGTTCATTGGCAACCTGCAATGACCTTGGAAGGAGAAGTTTTCCTTAATGAAGTAACCTTATTTTGCACATATGTGCATGGCATTACAGGAGTATCAATAGATGGTTGTTTAGTTTAGGGGATCTTCCTTGAGCTCCCATCCCAAAGGAAGATCTATAGTATTGATATGTAGTCGCCACATTTGATGACAAAGAAATCAAGTGCAACGGATAGTTCACAAAGTTATTTGAATCTTATTCTTCTATTCTATAGAAACTATTAAAGGATAAGGTTATAACATTGGAAGATCCTCGACCTTTAGAGAACCTTATCCCAACTGGTATGATGGGAATGCATTTTACCAATATCATCATGTCCACAAGCATGACATTGAATGTTGTATGCACTTGCATCATGAGATACAAGATCACATTGACGACGGTACCATTTTCCTTGATGGTAAAAAGCAGAATGCGAACAAGTTGGTGGCTAAGGAAAATAGTGAATTGCAGATTTATACGAACCTATTTCTTTCTCACTTCATGAATTTGATTATTGATCCTTTTGGTGCTTCTCTCAAGGCCGCAATGTATGTAAATTTGGTTTCATTTACTCACAGTCCTACCCCTCAACCTGTGACTAGTTCACTAGATACAACTTTTACATTGCAGGATCTACCCATGAATAACAAAGCTTCTCCTCTATATATTCATGCTCATGTCAATGGAAACATTGTGATAGGAGTCCTTGTGTACCATGCGAGTCATGTGAATGTTATTTCAAAGGAGAGGGTAAGTGAAAAAAGATGGGGGGCCAAAAAGGGGGCTTAAGTGGCCACCTTTTTTTTTTTGAAATCAGGAAATATTGACCTTAGATGTGAAATTGAAGATAGTTACACTCAAAATTTTGAGATGCAACAAAAACAAGGATCATAGTGCTCTGAGTCTACTTTCTAAAATACTAATTTATTTTGAAAATGGTTGAGATTAAAGGGTTCAAAAGAGGGGTCCACATAAATTGGTGTTGTTTTTGTCAGAAAAACATAACATAACAACTTTTGTGGGAACGCAACATGGTGAACTTTTTTTTAGTATTTTTAAAATCGCTTCAGTGAGAAATTAGCTAACAGTATGTAGTTGATGTATGATTTTTCTAATAATTTTTTAATGAATATTTAATTTTTTACTAATTTTCAAAGTGGACACTTCCTGAAAAATAGAATTTTGGTTGTGCTAGCCCTACAAATTTTGGAAACTAATTGATTTTTTTTTAATATTTGTAGAATGGAGTATAGTTTTTAAAAATGTAATTTATTTGAAATTTCAATGAACGGTTAATTTATAATGAAAAAAACACCAAACACTAGTTTTTGCCAAAAAAAAGACACAAAAATAAAAGAAATTATAGATCAAGGGCTTAACATTGTCAAAAAGAAAAAAAATACATCGTTGGATAGCTAAGAGAGAGCCTAACATTACCCATGTGTTCAATTTGTTCGACATTGAAACACATGCAATCCTAACGGTGAGCATGAACCCGATTATGTCAAATATTATAGAATTTGCAAAAATACATCTTTGATCATTGGGAAGGCCCTCCAAGTGTTTAGGTTGGTATTCCAAGGAAAATACCAAGCCCAAGGCTTGGGGATTCCCAAAGCAAGATATAACGCGAGCACGTTATAACGCGCTCATGTTATATCTTAGTTTTGGCATGGTTTTTGCATTTGTGCAAGACATGTCTATCAAGACATAATGTGAATGTGTTATAATGCACTTGTGTTATGTCTTGCTTTGTGTTAAATGCTACTCTATTGAATGTATGTTTATATATTTGTATGTTTGTATGTACATGTATGCTTGTATGCCATGTATGTATGTATGTATGCTTGTATGTATGTGTGTATGCCTGTATGTATGTATGTATGTATGTATCAATGCATGTATGTATATATGCCTATATATATGTACACATGTAAATAAAAGAAATGTATAGTATCAATGTATGTAACATTGTAAAAAGAAAAAAAATACATCGTTGGATAGCTAAGAGAGAGCCTAACATTACCCATGTGTTCAATTTGTTCGACATTGAAACACATGCAATCCTAACGGTGAGCATGAACCCGATTATGTCAAATATTATAGAATTTGCAAAAATACATCTTTGATCATTGGGAAGGCCCTCCAAGTGTTTAGGTTGGTATTCCAAGGAAAATACCAAGCCCAAGGCTTGGGGATTCCCAAAGCAAGATACAACGCGAGCACGTTATAACGCGCTCATGTTATATCTTAGTTTTGGCATGGTTTTTGCATTTGTGCAAGACATGTCTAGCAAGACATAATGTGAATGTGTTATAATGCACTTGTGTTATGTCTTGCTTTGTGTTAAATGCTACTCTATTGAATGTAGAGACTTGAGATATAGGTAGTGAGAGGGAGTGTGAGAGAGAGGGGTGAGGTGAGACTAAGAGAGGAGGGGTGTGGGGAAGGAGTGACTGAGAGAGGGAGGGAGGGAGGTGGAGTGAGAGGGCGATATCTAGTTGGGGTGGGAGGATGGATAGAGAGGTGGGGAGAGAGAGAGTTACCTAGGTGGGTGCCAGATGGAGACCAGAGAGGGGTGGGAGGAGGAGGAGAGAGCTGAGAGGTGGGAGAGGTGGAGAATGGCGTGAATATACGGGTTGAAAAGTAGGCCGTGTAATTAGTAGAAAGTACATAGAAAAAGTAGATAAACAATTAGAAAGGTAGAGAGGAAAGGTAGGCAGATGAATAGAAAGGAAGAGTAGGAGTTGAGGGAATTATGGGGTTGAGGGATTAGGATGGGGACCATAGGGTTGATGGTTTAGGAGTACACGGGTTGAGGATTAGGGTTGAGGTAGGGTATTAGGGTTGAGGGTAGAGGGTAGAAGGTTTAAGGTTTTAGGGTTAAGGGTTTAGGGTTGAGGGTTTGAAGGTAGAGGTTGGGTATAGGTTTGATTATATGGTTGAAGGATTAGGGTTGAGGGTCAGCAGCATAGGGTAGAGGGTAGAGGGATTGGGGTTTAGAGGGTTTGGGGTTGAGGTTGGGGATAAAGGGTTGAGGTTGAGGGTTTAATGTATAGGGTGGGCAATTGGGGTTTAAGGGTTTGGGGTTTAGGGTTGAGGTTGAGGTTTAAGGTTGAGGGGTTTGGGTTGGGAGTAGAGGATTGAGGGTATAGGGTTCAGGATTAGGGTTGAGGTCAAAGTATACCAAGGGTAGAGGTATAGGGGTTGAGGATTAGGGTTTAGGGTTGGGGTTTGAGGAGTGGGGGTAGGATGAGGGTTTAAGGTTGAGGGATTAAGGGTTGAGGATTAGGGTAGAGAGGAGGATGGATAGAAGGAGAGGGAGGGAGAAGTGAGATAGAGAGAAGGAGAGAAGAGGAGGGAGGTAGAAAGATATATGAGGGTTGGGGATCCAATGTATAGGGTAGAGGGTTGAGAATTAATGGTATAGGGTTGAGGACCTATAGGTTTGATAGTTTATAGTATTGGGTTGAGGGTATAGGGTTGAAGGATTAGGGTTGAGGGTAGAGAGTAGAAGGTTTAAGGGTTTATGGTTGAGGGTTAAGGGTTGAGGGTAGATGGTTTAGGGTATAGGTTTGAGGGTATATTGTTGAAGGATTAGAGTTGAGGTTCCAATGTATAGGGTTGAGGGTATAGGGGTTGAGGGTTTAAGGTTTAGGGTTTAAGGGTTGAGTATTAATGGATTAAGGGCTGAGGGTTGAGAATTGAAGGTTGAGGCTAGGTTAATGTATAGGGTAGAGGTTAGAGTGTAGATGGTTTAAGGGTTGAGGGTTTAAGGTTTAAGGTTGAGGGTAGAGGGTATAGGGTTGAGGGATTAGGGTTGTGGGTCCAATGTATATGGTAGAGGGTATATGGGTTGAGGGATTAGGGTTTAAGGGTTGAGGGTAGAGGGTAGAGGGTAGAGGGTAGAGGGTTAAGGGATTAAGGGTTGGGGGTTAATGGATTAGGGTAGAGAGTTTACTTAGGTTTAAGGGTTTAAGAGTTGAGGAATTAGGGTTGAGGGATTATGGTATTGGGTTGAGGGTAGAGGGTAGAGGTTTAAGGGTTGAGAGTTGAGGGTTTAGGGTTGAGGGTTGAGTGTTTAAGGGTTGAGGGTATAGGGTTGAGGGATTAGGGTAGAGAGGGAAGGATATATGGATGGAGAGATGGAGTGAGAAGTGATATAGAGAGGAGAGAAGAGGAGGGAGGGACAAAGATATATGAGGGTTGAGGATCCAATGTATAGGTTAGAAGGTTGAGAATTGAGGGTATAGGGTTGAGGACCTAGAGGGTTGATGGTTTAGGGTATTGGGTTGAGGGTATAGGGTTGAGGGATTAGGGTTGAGGGTAGAGGGTAGAAGGTTTAAGGGTTTATAGTTTAATAGTTAATGGTTGAGGGTAGAGGGTTTAGGGTATAGGTTTGAGGGTATATGGTTGAAGGATTAGGGTTGAGGGTCCAATTTATAGGGTAGAGGGTATAGGGGTTGAGGGTTTAGGGTTTAAAGGTTGAAGATTGAGGGATTAAGGGTTGAGAATTGAGGGTTGATGGCTTAACGTATAGGGTAGAGGGTAGAGGGTAGAGGGTTCAAGGGTTGAGGTTGAGGATTTGGGTTGAGGGGTAGAGTTGGGGAGTATAAAGGTTGAAGAGGTATTAGGGTTGAGGGTCCAACATATAGGGTAGAGGGTAGGGAGTGGGAGAGAGATAAAGGGTAGAGGGTGGAGAGTTTAAAGGTTTAGGTTTTAGGGTTTAAGGGTTAAGGGTTTATGGTTAGGGTTAAGGGTTTATGGTTATGGTTAAGGGTAGAGGGGATAGATGTAGAGGGAGTGAGTGACTGAGACAGAGACAGAGACAAAGACAGAGAGGGAGAGAGTGGGAGAGAGATAGAGGGTAGAGGGTTTAAGGGTTTAGGGTTTAGGGTAGAGGGAGAGAGATAGAGGGAGTGAGTGAGAGAGAGATACCTGAGAGAGGGAGATGGGGTGAGAGTGAGAGACTTGAGAGAGAGATACCAAGAGAGAGAGGGAGAGGGAGTGAGTGGGAGAAAGATAGAGGGTAGAGGGTTAAGAGTAGAAGGTGGAAGTTTAAGGGTTTACAGGGTTTAAGGGTTAAGGGTTAAGGTTTAGGTTTATGGTTAAGGGTAGAGGGGAGATAGAAGTTGGTGAAGAGACACCTGAAGCTGGGAGGAGGATACCCCACTATCTTTCCAATTCAATGAAATTGGCAACCTAACTTGACCTGTTTGAAAAAAATGGGTCCAAGAAATGGGGTCTCTTGGTGATGGCCCACTAGCTTTCCAATTTGGTGAAATTTGAAACCTAACTTGGCCTATTTGAAAAAATGGTTCTAAGAAATGGGATCTCTCGATGATTTACATCACTAGGAGACCCCATTTCTTAGACCCATTTTTTCAAATAGTCCACTACATTTCCAATTTCACTGAATTGGCATGCTAGTGGGCCCCCATTTCTATGTTAAGGGTAGAGGGGAGAGAGATAGGAGAGAGTGAGTGAGAGAGAGAGACTTGAGAGAGGGAGAGGGGGTAGAAGAGAGATTTGAGAGACAGAGAGAGAAAGAGAGAGACGGTAGAGGGTAGATGGGATAGAGATAGGAGTGAGTGAGTGAGTGTGAGAGAGAGAGACTTGAGAGAGGGAGAGGGAGGAGGAGGGAGAGACTTGAGAGAGAAAGAGAGGGAGGGAGTGGGAGAGAGATATAGGGTAGAGTGTAGAGGGTTTAAGGGTAGATGGTAGAGGATAGATAGAAAGAGAGAAAAGAAACTTATAAAAATCAACTTTTTCATAACACAAGCACATTTTGAAGTAGTAGAGATATGGCCATTTGTTTAGCAAGACATAATGCGGGAATGTTATAACGCGAGCACATTTTTTCTTGCTCTAAAAATGATAAAAAATTCAATATACATGTGATCTCAAGGCCCACATTCTACATATTCTCCTAGTTATGTGCGTGTTCTGACAAAAAAAAGTTTTTTGATGATTTTGTGAAGTGTTCATGCAAGTTTTTCACATTCCACCACCTTTTTCATGATCTTTCCACCACCTTTGCATGAAATATTATATTTTTCACGTTGAAAGGAATATAATATCAATTCAAGTCTGAATTCCATTCAAGAGTGATATACAATTGAAGTTTGGAGGGGAACAAGCTTTTGAAAAAGTCAAATTGTTGAGGAGTTTGAAGAAAGAAGAAGCAAAGGCTACATAATTGGATAAAACTCCTCCATTCGAAACTTTGGTTTTTTAGGTATATGAAGTCTTTACACATTTTCTTTCATTCTATTTTGGCTTACTTTGATTTTTTTATTTTGCATATTCCATGTTGATCGTTGTTTGTTTGTCATTATAACCTTAGCTTGTCAATGCACATTTTAAATTACACAGTTTTTTACACTTGCCAATTACATTTTTAAACCACATCTCTTTGAGGCATTTTATTAAACAATTGACTTACCTTATGTATGCTTACACATTTTTTATACACATATATATGACAAAAGTTATAAGTAAGTAAAATAATACATCATTTCTCAATCCTTTACTATGGATGTGCATACCCCTCTCCAAAGCTTTCATCTTAGTATAGGCATAGGGGATTTTGGAAAATGTGGTGGAATTTGGTTTTATACCTAGGAATTGCATATGCTTGAAATTTTCTAAAGCCTTTTCAATAAATCTATTTTGTGCATATCATGCAATCATTCTAGTCCATGAGGACATATCTCATTGAGGTATTTTGTCAAACAGTTATACCAAGTAGTTGATTTCCTTGTCTATGCTACCAAATTTTCCATACATGTCTACCAAAGAATTTTATCAAACAACATAGACAAGACAATCAACTATTTGAAGAAATGCCTCAAAGAAATGGGGTTTCATGGTGATGTGCATTTTTCCAAACAACTAATTGCATTGTCTATGCTACCAAATCTTTCATACATGTCTCTACACAATTGGAATATAATCCTCCTACATTGATAGATCTTTGAATCTATTTTTCTTTTCATCTCTATTTCTAAATTTACCTCATCACTAAACTTACCTCATCACTAATTTTGTGATATATTTTAAATGTTTCCTTGATTAGTCTACCTATAAGGGATTCTAACACTTCTCTTCATTGTTTCAAGACTCTTTATTCAAGGATAAGTTAGCAACATGGGGAAATGTGCAACATATCTTGCAATCATGGCATGCCACAAGACCACATTTCTTTAAGGCATTGGATCCAAAAATTCATGTGAGCATTGACAAGGTAGGGGCAGCATGAAAAAATTCCTCATAGAAATGCGGGCTCGCGATGATGTAAAAATGCCTTAGAGAAATGGGGGCTCACGATGATGTACATCACCATGAGCCCCCATTTCTATGAGGCATTTTTTCACACTGCCCCTACCTTGTCAACCCTATCGCATTGGAAATCTAGCGTTTGAAAAAAGACTAGCTTGTCAATGTGGTAGGGTTGACAAGGTAGGGGCAACATGAAAAAATGCCTCAAATAAATGGGGTCTCATAGTGATATCACATGATTTTTTGGATGGAATTCCTTAAAGAAATGTGGTCATGTGGCATACCTTGATTGTAAGATAGGCTCAAAATGGAAGCATGGACAAGGCATGTGAATTGTTTGACAATAATGTTTTCGTAGACATGTATGCAAAATGTGGTAGCATTGACAAGCTAGTGAGCTCACTAGCTTGCCAATGCTCACATGATTTTTTGGATGGAATGCCTTAAAGAAATGTGGTCATGTAGCATGCCTTCATTGCAAGATAGGCTCAAAATGGAAGCATGGAAAAGGCATGTGAATTGTTTGACAATAATGTTTTCATAGACATGTATGCAAAATGTGGTAGCATTGACAAGCTAATGAGGTCACTAGCTTGCCAATGTGGTAGGGTTGACAAGGTAGGGGCAGCGTGAAAAAATTCCTCATAGAAATGGGGTCACCGTGAGACCCCATTTCTATGAGGAATTTTTTCATGTTGCCCCTACCTTGTCAACCCTACCGCATTGGCAAGCTAGTGAGCTCACTAGCTTGCCATTGCTCACATGATTTTTTGGATGGAATGCCTTAAATAAATGTGGTCATGTGGCATGCCTTGATTACAAGATAGGTTCAAAATGGAAGCATGGACAAGGCATGTGAATTATTTGACAATAATGTTTTTGTAGACATTGTGGACACAGAAGAGTAACCCTTTTACTTTTTCTTGTTTTGTCCCTCCTTGTGCTTATTTGGTTTGATTTCACCTTTATTTAATGTTGCAATGTGACCCACACATTCACATTAGGTCTTGAATCTTTATGAATCATTAAGACTTTATGATGTCTTGTAAAGGTGTTGTGAAGTGTTGTGATACATTTTCACACTTTTCTAGACTCTTCTTATTATAATTCATCTATATACCCCCTTTTTTATCACTTACCAAGTCTTATTCTAAAGTGTTGTAAAGTCTTGTAACAAACTTTCACACTTTTCTAGGCTTGTCATCAATAAATACACCTTTCTTAAGCTTTATTTGGCCCCTTTATGCACTTACAGGCCTTAATTAAGTGTATTTTTTAGTACAAACCTGACAAACATCATTAAAAACAACTTAATTCTCAACACCCATTCACATGCCTCGAGTGGAACCCATTCGCCTAGGGTGGCAAATGAGTTCCTCTTGGCACAAAAATCAAAATAATTTCAAATTACTAGTGGATTTTTATTCCTAAAGACCTAAGGTCGACTTGTGATGTTGTATGTTTGGGAAATTAGGGCATAAGTGTGTATAAATACATGATTTTATATTCATTTTAACACCTAATCATCTCATACACTCATTCACCCATTCATTCAAGCATTCTAGCATCATAGCATCATTCAATCAAGCAATTATCAAGCATCTTGGAGCAACCATTGACATATCTTCGGGCTTCATAATTAAGGGTTTGGTAAGTTTATGACATTGCATGTTGTTTATTTATCATTCTCTTCATATTTCATTTCATTATCAAGGGTTTGATTACCAAAGTGGGGTTTGACCAAGGAAAACCCCTATGCTCTAACCCTTAACCATATTCCCCCTCTTTGCATGTGTGTTTGCAGGTTAGGAAGATTTGTCAAGGAGAGAGGTGCTGAAAGGTGGCCAATAAGTCATCTAAGTCATAAAAGTTGACATAACCCTAATTGGAGCTGGAAGACCTTTTTTAGCCCATTTTCTACAGATTCAAATCTGAAAATCTGACAAGCAAAAAAGTGTTGACTAGGACCCACAGATTTGACCTTTGACTTTGCAGATTTTTGTAGGTGGATTGATTTGCCATCAGTGGAGAATGAGTCCCACTGTTAGGCCTAAAAAGGTGTTTTTTGGAGTTTTGTGTTCCCGGTATCTTGAAACCTATTATGGCAGATTTTACCAGAAACACGACTAATTTGCCATCTATGGTGAATGAGTCCCAATGGGAATCAACATTGAATTATGTAGCATTCCAAAACCTTCCCAGATCTTCTTTCAGTTTCCAGGTGCACCCCATTCAGTTTCATTCAATTTTGTTTTCATTTGTGTATGTTTCTAGTTCATGTTTGCATACATCACTGTGTTTTCAAACACTTCATATTTCTTAATTTTGCATACATAATCAATAGTATTTTTTAGTTTTTTGCATTTAGTTTATCTCATTTAGGAATATTACACCCACATCACATCTATCTTTGAATATGAACATTGCATTTTGGCCCAATCTTTCCTCCTTTTAGGTGAAAAACCCTAGTAGGAGCATAAAGCATTTAGGTTTGCCAAAATCGTTGTTTACAAATATGTATGAAAAATGTGGTAGAATTGATAAGCTAGGGAGCTAACTAGTGGACCCATTTCTATGAGGCATTTTTTCATGCTACCCCTACCTTGTCAACCCTACTACATTGGCAAGTTAGTGAGCTCAATCACCATGAGACCCCATTTCTATGAGGCATTTTTTCATGTTGCCCTTACCTTGTCAACCCTACCACATTGGAAAGCTAGTGAACTCACTAGCTTGTCAATGCTACCACATTTTGCATACATATCTATGAAAACATTATGGTCAAACAATTCATATGCCTTGTCCATGCTTCCATTTTGATCCTATCTTGCAATCAAGGAAGTTTGAACTCCATGAACATTCTCTATGCACATAGCCAAACATTTAAAGTTCTTAACCAAAGCTCCAAAAATGAGTATCTCATCATTTCATGACTCCTACTTTTGCTTTTGGTGTTTCTAGACAGAACTTATAGCAAAAAAGTGTAGTCTCCATCTGAAGGAACCATCTTCAGAGCTCTTCCCTGAAATGAGGGTTGAAAACATTAGAAGAAAATCAATGCCATAATTCTAAAGTAACAATTTGTATCAAGAAAAATGTCATAAATTATAATTAAAAAGAAAAATCCTTACAATTGGACCTCAAATTGGACCAAGAAGATTTATGATTTTATCTTTAGAATGTAGGAACTTTCTCTGTCGGAGCTTCACGACCTCAAATTGGATCTCCAATTGGACTAGCAGATTTATGATTTTATCTTTAGAATGTAGGAACTTCCTTTGTTTGATATTCACGTCCTCAAATTAGATCTGAAATTGGACTAGCATATTTATGATTTTATCTTTAAAAAATACGAACTTCCTTTGTCTGATATTTAGAGCAATTAACTAGAAATCCAAAGTAATCGATTGAATCCTAAGATGTAATCAGGTGGAAACTAATGTTTCAGTCCACCGATGTTTGTATTCCTATACTCAGGTTCTACTTCCAAGCGAAAACACTTGGAAGTGTTTTAGACTGGCTGAAGGTACTCTCCAACCTGGTTATGTCACTGATAGAAATCCAAGTTTGTTTGAATTTTCCATACCCAAATGTTGCATCACAATCTATTCTTCCTACACATAAAAATTCCATATATTAACCCCTTCTAAATAAAACATTTAATTATCACAAAACCATAATTAATAAATTCAGTTGCAAAAAGAATTCAATGTCATTTACTATAAAAAAAAAGCTATATGAATCACAAAAAAATCATGAAACCTCCTAAATGTAGCTTAAATAAAGTTCACAGGATGGGTTCCAACATAAGAAGCTTTCTACTACAACTCTTAATGAATTTATTATAAGTAGAAAACAAAATTCTTCACACTCGAAGTAATGTAGTTAAACATTTATTCCAAAAATATGTAGCAGGAGTTAACTAAAAATAGAATGAATTTTTTCTTGGTTTCTTTTATCAATATGCCACATGGAAATGGAATAATCGCTAAGAAACCCTAATAAAAAAAAATGAAGTAAAGGTTCAAGAAAGGAAATTCCAATGTACTATTGTGTAATGGTGATGAAGGCACTTATATGAGCATGACCTACATACAAATCCCTGCCATTGAATTGACATCCATCCAAAGAGAAAATATGTAAGGATTTGAGCAATATAAGTCCAAAGGTTATGTTGTAACAGTAATGGAATCACCATAAGAGCACAACTGAGGAAAAAATTCTTGTGACTATAATTATGTGATCCATAACTCTATTGGTCATGTGGCACAATTGTGCTATAACAAATACAAGATGCACTCATGAGTGAACCAAGTTTAATGTGGCTATGTTGTGATAGAAATGGAGGCACTCATATGAGAACAATTCATGTACAAATTAATCATTGTCATCATAATTAGGTGTCAATCATCATTGGATGCATTCAGATTGACTCAAGTTTAATAGGTTACAATGTAATGATAGCATGATCCAAGAGCGATTACCTCTTGCTACAATAAAGAGCCTATAACTCTAGTTGATATGTAGAGTGGTTGTGTTATATCAATTGTGTAGTGCATTCAAGCACAACCCATGTTTAATGGGATATTCTAGAGAGTGATCAAGATTTTCTAAACCTTATGAATGTTACTAAAAAGTGTACAACTTAAATTACAGACCAAGTTTGTTACATACTTGAATGCAATATTGGGTTACCACAAACTATAATAATGTGATATGCTAATAACCATTATGGGAAGTATTAAAGCAAGACCCATGCTATATAGGATAAATTTCCCTGATCAAGTTTACATACCTTAATGATTAAACACAAGCTTCCCACACACTCTAGGATACAATCCAAGATCATACTCACACCCTATCAAGACAACTAATTTTTTGACCCAAGATTTAAGGTTGTTTATTAATACCAATAGAAGCATTGGTAAGAGAATGACTAGGGTACAAACCATAGGCCTCTATATAAACATAAACCATAACTCGACAAAAAAAAAATACCCAATACTATTTTTTTAAATGCCCATATAAAGAAAATGCTCAACGTCATTTTTTTTAAATACCAAGATAGTCAATAACAAAGGGTTCATCGAACATCAATTTTTTTTTAATTCTTGAGAAAAATGATAATAAAATCAAAATTTAGAAAATTGTGTGTAATACCAGAAAAGGTTGAGACCTAATTTGTTTCTCAATTTTTTTTTATCTTGACACTGAAAAATATATAGTGCCATATTTTTTAAATACCCATTTCAAGTGAAAACCCAACATCAAAATACCCAAACAACCAGTAAAAAAAATACAGAGCATCAGTTTTTAAACATAGCCAGATATCTAGTAACAAAACAACCAGCATCATAAAATTCAATTAGCCAAATAGTACTTCATGAAAACACCCAACATCAAAATTTTCAAATACATTAAAAAAATTAAGAATGGTTTGCTTACCTCTGAGATGATCCATAGAAACAAGCTCAAAATACTCAAGACATACTTCCAAGTGGGGAGTTATCTGATAGAAGAATAGATTTGGCCACATTCTAGACCTATACCTTGAAGCACTACTAGAAAGAGATTTCTTCACTGGGAAATCCCTTTGATTACTACTCAATATCTCCATATTCAAAACCCTTCAACCTCTATTTGTTTTCCCATAGTATTTATTCTAAGCGGTAGTTAAAAACTGCGAGAAAATGGTGGTCTTATATCATTTGATTTTTGTTAGGCATATATATATATATATTTGTATGCATAGGTGTCGGCTAAAGCCTAAATTGATGGGTAGGAAGATTTTCTCTCAAAAAACTAGTCATTTATTTAGTCATTTATAGCTGTGATTTTATCCGATGATCAAATTAGTCATTTATAGTTGTGTTGCAAAAAATGAGTAGAATTTAGTCATTTTTAGTTGTCATGACTAAAATTTTTAGTCACGTAGTCATTTATTTATCAAATTCTACTAGTGGGTAGGGTGTGATGGATGGAGAGGTAGGTAGAGAGATGGATTGGGAGATAGAGAATAGATAGGGAAGAAGAGAGAGAGGGGTATGGAGGAGGGCAGGGGAGAGGTGAGAAAGGAAATGGGGGCGGTAGGGGAGTAATGGAGGAGAGAGGAGTGGGTAGAGAGAGAGATGAGGAGATGGGGGAAATGGGGAATTAGGAAGGAGGAGGGAGAGAGAGGATGTGGGAATGTCTATTGCAGAAGGGAGGAAAGTAGAGGTGTAGAGATGGGGAGAAGTAGAGAGGGAGATGAGGGAGAAGTGAGATAGAGGTGTAGAGAGAGTGGTAAGGGTGATGCTGGGATGGAGGTGGGTAGAGAGGGATTAGGAGATAGAGTAGGAGAGGAGGAAGGGGTATGGATGGAGGTGGGGTGGGACATGGGTGAGACGAGAGAAATAAAGAGAAGAGTGGTGGAGTGATGGATGGAGGTGGGTGAAGTAGGAGAGAGGAGATGTAGATGGAAGTAAGAGGGAGGAGGTGGAGGGGTGGGCGGAGAACAAAGAGAAGTGATGGGAGGAGGATAAGATGAGTGGGGAGGAATTGGGGGAGAAAATTATATATGGGCACAGGCTATGCACTGGAAAGAGCAGAAGGAAGAACATCAGGTGCCTGTCTGCCTGCCTGCATTTTCTGTAATGCCTTCTGCCTGGGCAGATGAGGGGGAGTGGTGGGAGGAGAAAGGATGGAGAGGGTGTGAGAGGCTAATGGTGGGGTGAGTGGATGGGGAGTTAGGTGAGAAGTTGGGAGATGAGAGTAGATAGGGAAGAAGGAGGGAGAAAGAGTATGGAAGGGAAGGGGTGAGAGAGAGGTGGGATAGAGGAGAAGTAGAAGTGGTGAAAAGGTCAGGTACAGGTGGGTAGAGAGAGGAGGTGGAGTTAGAATTTGAGAGAGAGAGAGAGAGAGAGAGAGAGAGAGAGAGAGAAGGATGGATAGGTAGAGAGGTAGTTCTTTCACTCAAGGGAGAAAGAGTCAAATAAATGGATGGAGATAGTGAGAGAGAGGTCTAGAGTGTAAGGGATAAAAATGAGTGAGACAGAGAGAAATAATACAACTTGCCGATTACTAAAATTTGACCTCTTAATTAGTAAAATTTGACATGTTGATTACTAAAATTTGACTGTCTGAAAATTTGTAAGATCTTCCAAAAACTTAAAATTTCATTATAACTCCTACAGATCTGAAACCACTCTCAAATATCTTGAAACTATATACATGAAATATAACTTAAAGTATAAGAATGTAAATGTCCATATGTGAATGTCAACTTAAATGTTTATTTCGTGTATATAGTTTCCCTCAAAGATAACAAGAAGAAAGATAAAAAAAGAGAAGAAGAAAAAATTCAATGTACACCAAAATATAACGCGCTTGCATTTTTTCAATGCATTCAAATAATGTGAGTGTGTTATAACGCACTCGCGTTTTGTCTCGATTGGGAATCCCCAAGACTTTAGCTTGGATTTGCTTTAGATTTCCAACCCAAAGGCTTGGTGGGCCTTCCCAATGTCCAAAGACGTGTTTTTGCATATTCTACAGAAAATTCACATAATCTCATTTGCACTAACTGTTAGGTTTGCATGTATTCCAAGGTTAAACAAATCAAACACCTGGGTAATGTTAGACTCTCTCTTAGCTATCTAACGATGTAATTGTTTTCACATTTTGACAATTTTAAGCCTTTGATCTTTAATTTCTTTTGTTTGTGTGTCTATTTTTTGACAAAAACCACTATTTGGTATTTTTTTCTTTATAAATTAACCATTCATTGAAATTTCACATAAATTACATTTTTAGAAACTAGACTTCATTCTACACATATTAAAAAAAATGATTTTCAATTAGTTTTTAAAATTTATAGGGATAGCATGGCCAAAATTTTGTTTTCAAGAAGTGTCCACTTTGAAAATTAGTAAAAAATCAAATATTCATTAAAAATTTATCAAAAAAATCAAGCATAAACTACATGTTGTTAGCTAATTTCTCACTAAAGCAGTTTTAAAAATACCAAAAAAAGTTAACCATTTGAGGGAGCCACAAAAGTCGCTATGTTATGTTTTTTTGACAAAAACAACACCAATTTTTGTGGCTGTCTTTTGAACCCCTTAATCTTTACCATTTTAATAAAAAAAAAGTTTAGAAAGTAGACTCAAAGCACTACAATCCTTATTTTTTGAGTGTAACGAGCCTCAATTTCACATCCAAGGTCAACATTTCTTGATTTTAGAAAAAAAGTGGCCACTTAAGACCCCTTTTTAGTCCCCCACCTTTTTGCACTTACTCGCATATACCATATTACCATAACTCACAAATTGATTATGCATATGTACACACACACACACACATATATGTATTAATATTCTCGTATGGATGTTTCTATTTTCATCAATACATATGTGTACATTAATATATATATATGTGTGTGTGTGTGTGTGTGTGTGTATCATATATATATTATTGCCTTAATAATTAAACTCATATACATATAAACATATGTTAAAATAGTCATACACACACACACACATATATATATATACATTTATATGAATATTAATATTTGTGTACATAGGTTGCATTAACATAACATACATATACATTAATATATGTATATATTATATATTTATATATATAACATTATTTTAACATCTATGCTTGAGTACATATACTCATATATTCATTGATTAGCAAACAAAGAACATATATTCTAGCCAAAGATTCAATCACATAATTCAATCTACAAAAACAACCTATTTCAAATCAAGGATGACTACCCAATTATTCCAATAAATCAAGACTATGACTAAAGGCACTCACCCGATTCATGGACTAATTGACTCAAGTTGACCCAACTAGTAGTGAGTGTGTGTGATAGCTCAGTATTGGCTTATTAAGGTTGTGGACACAGAAAAAGTAACCCTTCTACTTTTTCTTGTTTTGTCCCTCCTTGTGCTTATTTGGCTTGATTTCACCTCGATTTAATGTTGCAATGTGGCCCACACACTCACATTAGGTCTTGAATCTTTATGAAACATTAAGACTTTATGATGTCTTGTACAAAGGTGTTGTGAAGTGTTGTAACACATTTTAACACTTTTCTAGACTCTTCTTATTATAATTCACCTACATACCCTATTTTTATCACTTACCAAGTCTTATTTTAAAGTTTTGTAACAAATTTTCATGCTTTTCTAGACTTGTCATCAACAAATTGTGGCGTAGAAAATTGGACACTCTTGAGAAAAGAGAAAATTTCATGCCTAATTGGACCTACTTTTGAGTCCCTCTACATTATTCACCCTTCAAAACATCATTTATATGCTCCTAAGATCCATTAGTTTTGATCTAGAGGCCCATTTCACTTGAGAAATCACTTAAATCCAGAAAAACAACATTCAATTCATTCATATCCTAAAAACCCACCTTCAAAAACCACTGGTGGGACCCATTCGCCACCTTGGGAAAATGAGTCCCCTCTGGTGGGACCAATTCGCCAAGGGTGGTGAATGAGTCCCTTTTGAGGGAAATTTCAATTTTGAGCTGGAATTCAATTAATTCAACTTAATTTTTCGGTGAATGTCAGCCTCTTAAGTCTAAATAATGGGAAAATTAGGTGTTTTTTCTTATAAATACTCATTTTAAGTCATTTTAGACATCTTTTAGTCATTTCACAAAAGCAAATTCTAAAGTCAAGTCTTCTACAACAAGTTTCATTAGCAAAGTTGAAGTTTTAGGGCAACAAACTAGGGCTTTTTTGCAGGTCTTGAAGCTCACTTTTTGGATCAAAGTTCAACATTGCAAAGAGTTGATGATGGATGCCTATGGTGAATCATGGAGAAATCTAGGTTGAGTAGATACAACTAGCCATCAAATCACACCTAAAGACTTGTTTTCAAAGTCATTCCATCTTCCATTTCTTCTCTATCTTCATATTAAGATTTACATTTCATTTACATTCTATTTGCATGCCATTTTATCTCCATTTTTGATGTGTTGTGATATTTCTAGGGTTGAGATCTTGCATCACTCAAATCACATTTGCATTTCTTATTCTTGCACAATAGAATAAGGTTTTTAACATACTTCAAACTTTCCTAGTCTTTAACACATCTAAGGCTAGGGTTTTATGCAGATTTTTCTCCATTTAAGGTTTAATTACCCAACTAGGGGTTTGACCAAGGAAAACCCCCATTAGAAAAACAATTTTAAGCTATTTTGTAGGAATTTCCCGAGATCCCGATTCGGGTTTTCATCAGAAAGTGTTGCACTGGTGTCAAGGTGCAGAATAGAAACTTGAAATCATAGAAATTTGAAAGTGGACTGATTCGCCATGCATGGCGAATGAGTCCCTCCTAAGGTGCTATTTTGAGTTAGATGCAGATCCAAACACCCAGTTAGCAGAAAAAAAAAATTTGTGCAGAAAAACCCTAACCTGGGATTGATTCGCCTAGGATAACAAATGAGTCCCAGTCAGCTCAAAATTAGATTTCCAGATTGATTTCTAGTCATCTTCAGCTTCTCAGCTGCACACATTCTAAGATTTAACTTTATGTTTCATTTTCATTCATCATTTTAAGCTTTTTGTAAACATCACTATGTTTTCAAACATTGCACATTTCCTAGCTTTTGCATTCATAATCAATCAATTTCATAGTTTAGTTGCATTTAGATCATCTCATTTAGCCTTAATAACATTATGTGTGTGAAATTGTGGGAATTAGTAAATCGATAGTAAAGCCACACAAACATCAATGATACTTATTATATTAAATATTTGAATCAAAGAACTACTCTATTTGTAGCAAACAAATCTCTAAAAATGTTTCATTGTTCTCTATTCTCAAGGATTCATTAAATCATTTGGCTCTCAAATTTTGTATGTGCACTATGATTATTAGAATGACAACTTGAGAAATGAGATGTTCAAAATGCAAGAAATCTAAGTTCCTACATGATAATGCATGATGAAAATGATAATGGTGATATTGACAAATGGATAATGATGCTAGATTATGTGATACAAATGTTGCATAAAAAGCTAAAATGATTTTGCATATGCTCAAATATTAACAATTGATATGATAAACTAAAATGCAGTTACAAACTAAGACATGATTCTAAGTTAGAATGATAAAACAATGCAACTTGCTAAATGCTAAATGATCAAATTCTAAATGTTCCAATGCTCCAAAGCTATTCCTATAGCATAATAAGTTTGCTAAAAGATGTGATTCTAAATGTTGTAGCAAAGGGTTGTATTTATAGGTTTTTCAAAGCATCTTGTGATGTGGCAGCGATCGACGGTCTAAATTTCAACATGAGGGATGAATGGTAGAGATGGAAGAATCAAGGAGGATGTTCCCTTAATCAAGGGCAACATGCCAAATAGATGAAGGAATAAAGTGTGTGAGAAATAAGCCATGTGTTAAAAGTTTGTTGAAGATAAATGTAAATTAAATATTAGTCATATTTAATTACATGTGACATTTGATGACATGGCCAAAAGTGTTGTAAACATGTGACTAATTTTGAATTTGAAATTATTCAAACTTAGTGAGAAGATATTTAATTAAATAAAAACAAACTATAGACATTTGTTTATTTAATTAAATTTAGAAGAATGTGGTTTAGCATGAAGAATTTAGAAAAGTGTGAACTATATAAATAAATTGAGAATTTATTTATAAGTAGATAAAAATAAAAGAGTTTATTAATTAAATAACTAGTATTTAATTCATTAATTGTCTTGAATGATTTTAGGCATATACATTTTGCCCCTCTTTGAAGTAATTTGTTTTACACGTTGCTTCAAAGAAAAATTTGCTGTTGATGCTGACAAAAACAAAAAATTGATGCCCCAGACGTTGATTTTCAAGTGATGACAGATATATGCCCCCTTGGGAGATAAATTGGTGAATTTTTGAATTTTTAGGAATTTTTTGAATTTTTGAAAATTTTGATGATTTTTTTATGATTTGATGATGATCTCAAAATTTTATGATTCAAAAACAATTTATGTCTTGAAAAATGATGTTATATCTAGCAAATGATGATTCGATAAATTAAAGCCCCTTTCAAAATAAAATAAAACAACCCCATCAAAATGCCACTTAATTAACCTTAAAAAGGTTAAAAGGGTGATTAGAAGTTCATTTGAGCATTTGCATTTTGAAAACTTGAGAATGATTGAGTGATTTGTGCAAATTTGGAAAAATGGTGATCCCTTACCACACACATCGATTTGAGTGGGTCAGGCATCACAACCGCCCAACGGCATACAGACCTCTGGTATGTATCCCGAAAACCTCTCTTGTAATTTGTGCATTTGATTTTTTGCGCATTTTTCATGTTTGAATTCAGATTTGATTAGTTTAGCGCATTGAAAACCCGACGTAGCACATAGAACGATTGTTCTAGCACATAAAAAACTTTAGCACATAGGATTAGAATTTTAGTGCATAGGTAACCCAAAGTAGCACATTGAGTGATTGAAGTAGTACATAGAATCCTTTAGCATGTAGGTGAATTGATTTAGCGTGTTGATGTTATGATGTAGGACATAGGATGAATCGGTGCATCGGGACCCTATTACGGCACATCTGTGAAATTGTTTGGCGCATATGATAGTTTGGCACATAGAACCTCTGTTCTAGCGCTTTGATGAACTTTTCTGGTGCATATAAAGACTATTTGAGTGCATTGGTGAAATTTTAGACCAGATTGATGATTTTCTTGATTAGACTCCTTGATTTCGATGATGTTTGATCACCTTGGCCTTTGATTTGATGATGTTGATAGATTAGATGTCCATTGATCTCATGATAAGTGAGATTCAATGGTTGATACTGATAATTGACCTCATGATAGGTGAGGATCAATGATAGTTTAATTGATTGAGTAACCTCATGATAGGGGAGGTGCTTTAATTGATGAACCGCATGATAAGTGAGGTTGAATTGATTGATGAACCTCATGATAGTCGAGGTTGAATTTATTGATGAACCTCATGATAGGTGAGGTTGAATTGATTAATGAACCTCATGATAAGCGAGGTTGAATTGATTGATGAACCTCATGATAGGCAAGGTTGAATTGATTGATGCTCATGAGATTTGATCAAAGTCTCAGCAGAGCTGATTAGATCGATAGGTTGATTGATTTTGATTGATTGATGGGTTGATTGATTGTGATTGATTGATTAGCTAATTTGCAATATTTTGTGATGATAGGAGCCTTTGACGAGTTTATAGATTAGGGAGCATTTCCCTAGGACATGGGATTTGATACCCCACCTATGACAGCCTGAGGTAGTTGTTATCCAACAA